>QKQZ01048767.1:0-18310 GCA_003595255.1 Solenopsis fugax
ACAAAATTTGTATGGTTGTTCCCTTATAGTTGCCACCACTACAATTTTTTCTCTCTGTGTATGGTTGGTAAAAGTAACATGAAAATTTTTATATGGTAAATGATATCACAATTATAGTAAATTAATTATTTTTTAAATGTATACTACTTATATAGTAATATTAACTAATAGCTATAATTTGCGTGGTTAGAACAGTTGTAAATATAGGGTAAAGTCGCCTATTATGGGATAGGTTCCTAATAAGGTAGCGAGGTTTCTGTTACATTAATAAACGCATGTGGTTGGTATCATCATAAACTTATTACTCTTGGGGTGAAATCTATTTAGTAGAAAAAAAATTCATTATTAGATCATGCGTACAGTCGTTAAAAAAAATTATTTTTAATTGGATGTTGTCAAGATTTATTGAAATAGTCTTTAAACCTTGTTTATTATAAAATAAATAAATATTGGATGATAAATTCTGCATGCAGTAATAGAGTAAAGTCGTATTAATAGAAAATACGGGATGTGATGATTTGCTTAATTATAAATTTTAGATTTCGTGATGGTGAAATCGCAAAGCGTGGAACTCATAATATGAGACACTCAAAAATCCCTATTTATTATTGCATATTCTGTCTTTGAGAACTTTCCAAAATGCTATTATATAATAAAGTTTTTTATTGAGGACTTTCGAATTATAAGGCTTAAAAATTATGGCCTTCAGCATTAGCACTGAGACTTTAAAATATTTCGAAGAGAATAGATTTTGGAGAAAAATGTTACGTACAAAAGTTTTTGAGTATCAAAAGAGCTATGTGATTGGTCAACTAGATATTGAGTCTGGAGCCTAATTTGAACCTAGTAAGGTCCAAGTCAATAAGACCCATTTCATAAAAAAAACCTTTGTATCTCATATTAAGAACCCTTTTTTTTTTAAATTAGCAAAATCGGCAATTTTGATAAAAAATTTCATATACAACAAAGTATAACTATTATCGATTGCTAACTTTTGGCGATGAAACTGAAATATATTTACTATAATTTGGATATAAAAGTAAGAGTTAATAGTATAAATTAAATAAATTATAAGCCTTTAAAAAAAAGGTATTTCATAATAGGCAACTTTACCCTATAGTAGTTGATATCGAAAATAATTACGAATTACAGTTAAATTATGGTAATTGCAACCATTTTTTTGTCAGTGTAAAATCTTTCCAAGAAATTTTTTTTATATTACATAAAAACTTTATAAATAATCTGCTTTTCATATAAATTGAAAATGTCAGTAACAAGTAGCCGATAAACTAAATTTTAAGAAATATTTATTCGAATAGAATTAATGAAATACGCACTTTTTTTTTTTTAGAATTAATGAAATACAATATTCACTAAATGTAAATATGTATATATTTATTTAATATAAGAACCACTAATTTAAGTATCATTTTTTCTTATAGAATAAATATTTATGTACCGTAAAAATAAATATCATTAGTACTATTCGAATAAATATTTATTAAAATTTAGGAATTTTTTTTTCTCAGTGTACATAAATACAAATACTTTCTACAAAGAATAATCAAAACTACTTTACGTTACATGGTTAATAGCAAAATGACGCGCGAAGTGCACCGATGGCAGTCGCGGAGATAACGATTAATTCGTCGGACAATAAAATTGTAAGTAACCATTGAATAGCTTACCCACGGTTGCTCCGCCGTCGCCCGACACCAATCCGGGCCTCCGTCTCCTCTCCTCCTCTTTCTCCTCCTTTCGTCGTTGCGGCTTCTTTTCATGGCATTCACACAACTCGCGAAAATGGTCTTTTCATGGCACTCACACACTCGCGAAAATAGGATTAACCGCGATCACGCAGTAACCGTATAATACGACGATCGCGCGGTGCTTCCACGGAAAAAAGATCAATTACAGCAGTAAGAATCTGTATATGGTAACTAAATTTCAGTTGTATATAGCTAAAATTTAATTACCATACAGATTTTTGCTGCTGCAACTAATCTTTTTTTTTGTAACGATCGCATTGCGACGGGCATTCCAACAAGGGCCTAATGCGATCATTACTGTTGGAATCAATAATACTGACAATATACACATCAATTAAGCACAATAGATTGTGGAATTGTACTGACGAAAACACTAACGCGCTCCTCTTCACACAAACGGTACTATTGCTAACCTATCACACGGCGATTCTGACACTCGAAAATTAGAAATTTCGTTCATCGTCGTCAATCCATCAATATTAATCGCGCGTATTTATTGATGACTGATAGTATTATTGACCGTGCCAGGTCTCTATCGCGTTGTATGGACAGATGAAGGAGCAAAGCGATGATGCGGAGACTGCGATCTGTACGGTTGACGGTTACGTCTCGTAGATTAGAACGGCGGAGAGCGAAGAGGACAAATCGCGGCCAACTTCACGCGGCGCGGCGTGCGCGGTGGCGCCGCACTTGTTGCTCCCGCGCAACTGTACGTTCCTGTACTTTCCGCTATTTAAGGAACGGTCTCACCATCTCCAATCAGCTTTTGCTGGACCGATTAAATTTAACAACAGCCATTGGTTAATGTTAAATTTAAGTGGTCAATCAAATTTTAGTCGGAGATCAGTCAGGCCGGTCTTAAGAAATAGTTTGCTCAAATTTCAGAGACTCTCTCTCTCTCTCTCGCACGTACATGCTGTTTTTCTCACACGTTTATAACACGAGTAAAAATACAGGATAAAAAAGCTAGATTCTCGAATGTTCGTTTTGTCGAACGCGCACGCGACAAATCTCTGCTGCAAAATACGCGCTTCATTGTTACGAACGTCGAATCGTGCCACGCGAGTATCAAACCGCAAGGTTAGCTACGATTCTATTTACTAACCAAACAACGTCGCGACCCTCGATTCGCCGCTTCTTCAATAATCTGCTGCGTCCAGCAGAAAAAAGCAGCTTCGCACAACCGTTGTAAGATTCTTTACCACGATAAATCTATATACGTATTTAGATCCCACAGGGCAGGAAACAGTTTTGAAGAATCTTACCAGAGTTGTCAAGCTGTCTTTTTCTGCGAAATGCAGGCCCTGTTCGGGGGGTTGGCAACGCAAGTTGATACGACGCAGGTTGGTACTACGCAGTTCAAGCCGGTAACCGACAAACCGACGCTCGATGGACCGTTCGATAGCGGAATTTGATATTACACTTCCACACACGCGCATAATATGTATATTAATTCCACGAAGTATATGCACATATATATTATAAACGAGCGATCGATATGCGTATCTCATTCGCGTTAGTGGAACTGCTCGATCATGTGATTCGCATATTCCTCTCCAGCCGAAAACGCAGAAGTCATTTAGGTTATCCGTTAGTCGTACCGAGAGAGTGAGAGGGATGGGAAAAGGCGACGTGAATATATAGATATTAATAGAATGTATGAGTCGAAGGGATGATTACAAGCCCGATAAACATCGCGGGAGACGACAATTCGTAAGTTCCATTCACGTTGATTTCGTGTTAAAATGAGTGAACGAGTCAACGAGTCGCGCGAGATTCACCAAGTGCTCTGGCATGATGTGCGTCCGTGCGAGTGTCGAATCAAGAATGATCGAAAACGGAGAAAACGAAATCGCGTGGATCGTCGTAGGGCCGATGATAGGACGACCCGCCCGGCTTGTCGCGCGAATAACAACTACGGGGTTCTCGCGGCGCGCCGGCCGTGTAGCGCAATGTAAACAACTCGTGGAAAACAAAGACGCGCGGCCTCGCGCTCGCCACGCTGACTTCGCCTCTATAACAATAGCACGCCGCGCGTCGCGCGCCGTAGACTCCGTGTTTACATTCCTTTCGATGTACTCCGAAACTTTCGTTGCTCCGATCTCGGATCTATTCAATGGTTAGATCTCAACTTGTACTTTGAGAAAAAGATATTTGAAAATCAGGGTTGATAGTTACAAAATAAAATAATAAAGTTAAAAAGTTAATAACTTTTAACTTATTAGTTAATTTTTAATGATTTAATTTTTAATTTTGACTAGTTATTCTGGAAACATAAATTTCAACTTGTTAATTTTTTTCGCAAGTTAAAAATATATAAATTTCTATGTAAAACAAAAAAAAATATAAAAGAAAAAATATATTCCCACATAAAAACCAATTTGAACTTAATTTACATAAATAAATAAAATATAAAATTTATTTGATCCGTATTACAATTATTTTGACGAATCTAACTAAAAATTTTTAAATTTCTAATATGAATGATGCTTTGCAAAATTAACTTTTAATTCAATAATTAAATTAATTTAATCTTAACTATTTAATTTTTAACTAGTTAGTTTTTGTTCATGTAACTTTTAAGTAATTGAGTTAATTTTATAAGTCATTAACTTTAACTTTGCAGATATTTTCAGTATCTGGGAGTGACATACATAGATCGTTTGCGTCCGAGTGAGGCTCCTAAAAATTCTGTTAAAATTTGCATATGTTCTTTAAGGTCTCTACTAAATTATTCTGCTATATAGAAAATGGAAAAGAAATTTGAAGGACTAGGCGCGTAAATATATGAGAAACAATAATCGTTAGAAACGGTATGGACGCAAACAATCTATGTGTGCCATTGCAGGATAACTTAATTTAGTTAAAAAAATATATTAATTTACCCAACCCTGTTGAAAATTTATTTGTGGAACATAAATTTATTTCACTGAAATAAATCTTTATTTGAATACAGAAATGAAATAAAATTCTATTCTTATAGCGAATAAACCAATTAATAAAAAAGAATGAGATATATTTCACTCAAATGAGATACATATTCTCACAAAAATATATTTTATTATTACAATCAATTTTTTTTATAAATAATTATTGAAGAGGACGTCACAAGTAACATTTGCTTGCTAATATTTCGACTCTTTTTCTCAGTGTATTAAACTATCGCTTGTGTCGATTAATGAATCTACACACAGAAAAATGTCATTCTCCTGCTAAGAAAAGGAATTACTCAATTAAAATTTTTTTCTCTCTTTTAAGTAATGATAATCTTTACAAAGAATATTTTTTTAACAATAATCTTAAATTACACTTATCATTTACTTAAAATAAGTAATATTTACTTAAAATAGAAGCAATCATTGCGACGTTTCTTTACATTACATTCCGAAAATTTTATTACAGGAAGGCTTCCTGACGGCTTCGATCGCGAGATTCAACCTCGGCAAGATATTCAAAACCATATTTACTTCACGTAGCAGCAGTTTCGATTAACGTTGAGAGAGAGAACAGGGAAGAGAGAGTGAGAGAGAGAGAGAGAGAGAGAGAGGGAGGGGGCCTTCTGTTCTGTGGAATTTATCCTTTTGACGCAAACGTTGTTCGAGTTGATGAATTTTTACTGAGGCTTCCTGCCGCAGAAGCCGAGGACTACGCCTTCCGCATCATTCTGCGAGTTACCTTCGAGTCTCCGCGAAGATGGAAAAGGTGGCCGATAAAAACAGGCTACAACGTGAAGCATTACTCCTGATTTCTCCCGAAAATACCTCCCGAGTAAAGAGGAAAATATCAAGGAGCCAGCGCGACGAGAGATAAAGGAGTTCGAACAGCGGAAAGGAATTTCAACGTCAGCCGGAGTGAAAGGAAGAAGACTATTACTACTGATAGCGATGATCGGAGTAGTACAAGTGAATGTGACGCAGACGAGCAAAAAGATGAAAGAACGAAGAGAAAAGAAGAGAATACGCAAGAGGGAGAGGTGTGCCAACTTCGCTTTTTGAAATATTCGGATCCTAAGTCCATCAAGAAGAGCGATTGGATTCGATGTCAGCGAAACGGCGAATGGTATCGCGAAATCTTCTATAGGTAAGTGTGAAAAAGCTTTGTGCGTGATAAATGCATGTATAAGTAACTTTGGAATTAAAGAAAGAAAGTGTAGCAAATTTTAATTCTGAAGTAAACGTGTGAATGAGTAACAAAATGAGTAACAAAACAAGGGTGTATTATAAAATATAAAGAAATCTGAGTTAACTATTTTATTTTACGAAAGACAAATCATAGAAAGAAATCAATCGATTATCTCTTTCGGTGGCAACGAATGACCCATCGTTATCGAACGATTGTTTACTATGTAAATAGCATTATTTTATTAGCATTATTTTAACGTTTGCTCAATATTCGAACATTACTAATTCTTTTTCATACATTGCAACATTAATATTACTTGAAGGTTCTTCACGAATAATTCGTATAAAATTGTTAATATAAAAAATATTATGTCGTATAATTTTGATGAATTCGCAACGTGTTATAAATACTAAATAACTATACATTACACACTGAAAAAAGGATTTGCTAATAGCTTCTAAATGTTGGATGAAATAATGCCAATTAAATATTTAATTAATATAATCAGAAATAATTTTACTTTTCTGAATATTTAGCAAGTATTACCAAATTTAGTAATATTTACAAAATATTTAGAAAAGTAAAATTATTTTTGGTTATATTATTAACCAAATATTTAATTGGCATTGTTTCACATTTAGAGAGAGTAGTTACCAAACTCATTTTAGGGTAGAATCAAATCTGCTTAATTAATCAATGCTTTAAAATTGTTTCTTAATTAATATTACAATATATTCAATAAATTATTTTCTAATTTTTTTAATAATATGTTAACAATCCGATATATCATACATAATGTGTGAAACGTAGTAAATTAATGTAAACAAATCACAATATTTTATTAATTATTTTGGATAAATAACATACATCTTATAACATGTAACAACAAATTTCTCTCTTTCCATTTTAAAGAATTAAATAGTTAAAATATGCTCATTTTTACTTACGCGTAATGACAAATTTCTAAAATAAAATCGTCATTTTCACAATAGAATATTTTTCAATTGTGATATAATGATATATTTACATTTGATAGACTAATTATAAATCAGTTGTGCCTACGATATTCATCCCTCACGCATCGCTTTGCGTGGGAGGTGGTGGGGGTTGCGCACGGCGCGTTAAGAAGTAGGCTCGTGTCAGCCGTACGCGTAACGTCTATTCATTCATTCATTCATTTCGATTCAGGGTGGGCAGACGGCTTACGTCGCAAGCACGCACGTTCGGTCAAAGTCGCATAAAGGTCGAACGCGACGTACGTCAGACGCGCGCTCCCCGGACGTACGAGCACAGCAAATACATAATAGTAATACATGCACAATACTTATATACGCATTTCAGCGCGATACATGTAACACGCTGAAATGCGACTCCCTTCAACTGAATTCTATCTCTTTATCGTATCTCGTTACAATGACGCGTTGCATGTTACACATTACAGATGACATTACGATTTAATTATAATGCAGGTACCGATGTTGTTCTTTTATCTCATCTTAATGTATTACGCTAACATTCAGTTGATATCTCGGAATGGATCTGTCAATCGATATAGTTTGCTACATTTTCAGTAGAAAAATACTAATAGAAGTTATGTAACGCGGTCACGTTAACCATTGGGTGGGTAATTTCTTAATAAATTTTGCAAAAACTTGAAGCGAAGCAAGAGAATTATTTCAAATTCAACATTGCTGAAACACAGTTTCTCTAAAATTTATCACGCAACACTTTATTAATACTCCTTATTATTGACTTATTGTTGATTTATATCACTTATCCGCTCTTGACGCTTTAATTTTTAATATGAACTTTTTTTTACCGTTGATAATATTGACATTTGACTCTCATAAACTTCAAAACAATCTGGTAAATTATAAATCGTTAGTTATTTCGCGCGTCCTAATATATCTTACAATTCCTGTTGATAATTTAATTTTTAACTTTTTTGTTCGCTTCGCTAAAAAAATTATGATTCGCA
Organism: Solenopsis fugax; assembly: GCA_003595255.1. Taxonomy (NCBI): domain Eukaryota; kingdom Metazoa; phylum Arthropoda; class Insecta; order Hymenoptera; family Formicidae; genus Solenopsis; species Solenopsis fugax. Next base: position 7,870 of record QKQZ01048767.1, read on the forward strand.
AATGTTGGAAAATTTTGTGGAAGATACCAATTGTTCTAAATATATATAAATCAGATTTATTTCTTTTTATTCTTTACTATTTATTATCATAATTTTTTTTATAACAAATATTAGAGATTTTACAAAAACCAATTCGTAAGGAACATTTCAATTTTCACTTTTTCGATTTTTTACGCATATTTCGAGATTGCAAATGCTATCAAACGATATTCGTAAAAAATTTACAAAACTGAGCTTCGCCTGAAAATAGAGAGACAATATAATCTTTGCAGAAATATTATAAAAACAATCTTCACAGAAATATACATGCGAAGCGAGGTGTAATCTATGCAAGATCATTGCGAAACAAATGAATATAAATTAAATTTGTATCATATTAATTGTGTGCATCATATTAAGTGTTTCGAATATAATTACAAACATTTGGCGATAAATTATCATTAAAAAGTTCATAATCATAATATCGCATCATAAATATTTTGTAAATGAGTTTGTAAATTTAATTGTAGATTTTATGTCGCGAATATATTATGTGCGTGTGTGTAAAATGATCTAAAAAGTAAAGTTCAGTGGAGACTTATAGAACTCTTTAATCAGATTTGTACACTTTATTTTATGATAGTTCTAATTATTTTGTTTGCAGATAAGTGAATTATAAAATTCGTTGAAATTTGTAATTTTGCAAGTTTTACGTCGCAAGTGATTATGTGAAGTGCAATCTATGAAAAACGGCATAAGATGACTCACTCACTGGTACTGTTGCAGAAGAAGATGCATCGATGGACACCGAGGGACCTCGCGAAATGATGAGTACTGAATTTCAATTATATATTTTATTATATATCAGTTTCATATCGATCTGTTATTTTAGCTATATTTCTTAATCACTTTGTTGCAATTTATATATTATTATTCTCATAATTTTGCTTAGTCAAATATATTATTATAAAATTAGTCATTTATTTAAAATAAAATAATTTCAGAATAATAACAGTTCAAGCAATTAGCAATAATTGTATAATTAATCACATTCTTTTTAAAAATTAATTCGATATTTTAAATTTCATCGAATGGTCCACTTTCTGAACACTTAAAAATAGCAATCTCTAATTTAATATTTTATATAATTATTTCCCATATACAAGCTACCCAGGAGGAAATTTTTAATGGGCTTGTAGACGAAAGCGATATCGAGGTGATATGACCGAGATGTATTAATTATATACCACTAACTCCTATACTGTTATTAGCTTGCTTTTATCAAATAATTAAATATTAGGAAAGCTTTTTTATCGTTCTTAGAAAATAATTACTTTCTTTCTTTCGGAGATCTCTTATAATAATCAAAAGAGAAATATTATATGAAAAATTTATAATATACATATAATGGTATATTTAAATTATGTATTTATACGATAATATTAAACATAAATTCTATAATTCTAAAAATATCAAAATTCTATTCCTTATGATAGTCATCTATATAGATTTATAAATAAAATACTATTTATTTTGTTATACTATGAAAAATTGAAACTTAAACACTAAAATAGTGATCTAATTAATTAATACAAGCAAAATTTGAAATTCTGAAATTTTTAACTTTGAAAAATTTAAAATATACGCTTTGACTAAAATTTTATAAATCTTCACATCGGCAAAAAAAACAATTGTACTGCAAACACAAAATTCAGAAAGATTAGATTTCGTAAAACGTAGTAACTCGCGATTGCTTTTCTATATTCACCGAATAACTATAATATTCGTTCGTCTGATCAAGTGATTGAACTCTATTCATATAATATCGCCGTTCTCACCTGAAGACCGTGCACGGCCGATCTCTTCGGATCGTTGATAATCCGCGTTCAATTTTGGCAGGCGAACGTGCACGGAGGCTCGGATGGCTGTGCCAAGATTCGTATAGGGTAGAATGTAAGGAAGCCGAGTCTTCGGTGCTACGAGAATTCCAATTTCTTCTCGATTTCTTGGACCACTTTAACGAGTCTCTCGTACACCGCCGCGAGGTTACCGTCTCGTTCCATCGATATCAGACGCATGTGATCCTCCTTCGTTTTGCACCAGACAAGGAAAGTTTTCTCCTTGTTAAAAAATATCTTCGTACCTGGAGGAGAGAACCGCGTGATACAGGTGCGGTAGTTTTATATGCCTTGAACTTTCAACAAGGAAACCGTTCTTCTTTAATCGCGAAGGGTCTTCTATTACATCCTCTTGTCTGAACTATTTTTGTAGATAGTTTCCGTTAAGATTGTGTGTGTGTGTATAGTATGTGCATCCTTATAAATATTATACTAAGTTTTTTTTTATGGTACGAAAGGGATAATGGATAGGTCGCAAGGAGACAATTCCGTTTAATCTTTAACCACGATCGTCGTATTTTGAGTCGAGGGAACATTACGTTGCAAACGCGCGTGTTCTGAAAGTTAGAAAGCTCTCTCATCCATTTACATTTTAATTTAAATGATTTTTTTTTTGTATGCATTTATAATCGTAAAGTATTCGAAACGTAAACTTTATCTTGAAACGAATGTATCTTAAAGTTAAATCTCGATTAAATCTCGCACGAAAACCTCACTTAGATCTTGCAATTTGTAGTAGTAGTAATAGTTACTACTCGTATTAAAAAAACTATAATGAATTAGCTGGATACAGAACTGAAAATAATTTTATTGCACTATCAAAAATCAAAATAATTATGACGGATGTTCAAGCATGATGAGTAATGCTGTAAAAAATTTTGACATTTTAGGAATCAATTTGAGAGTCCAGCAATAATTATTTTGATGGCCTAACAAAATTATTTTCATATTTGTATTCAGCTAAATTTTTAAATACTTTAGCAAAACTATTTTTTCCATATAATGAAATTTTTAGATACTTCAGCAAAATTGTTTGTTCCGTATAGATAAAACAGATCTAAAATTAATTTTGTTCGATCATCAAAATAATTATGTAGGATACTCAAACATGATAAGCAATGTTCTTTCAGTGCACTGCTAAGTTTAATTATGAATGCAACATCGACGAACATCGAATTTAAGTGAAGCCCAAGGTTTAGCTCGAAATAAGCGCTTTAAATTAAATTAGTGATAAGGTAATATCTCATAAAGTGTGTGGTATGAGAAGTCTAATATTCGCATGATCATAAGCCGAGAGCGCGATGCACTTTAATCTGTTAGTGCATTCGAAGGATAGTCCGTATTGATTCGACCGGTCGAGCGAATCTGTTTATTAAAAGGAAAAAATGGATTCATCTACGATTCTGATTACTGTGAGTAACAAGCAGGTAGCGTGGTAATCTCCGCCGAGAGCGTGCAATAAATGAAAAAAGAAATGCAGCGAGATATGCAATAGATAGACTAAACAAAGCATGCAATTAAATTTGTCCTATGGCGAATCACATTTCCATGTATTGCACATTTAATTAATATTAGGGGCAATGTCAAATGAGGGAAACGGGGGAAAAGCCCAATAGAGTTATTATGCTGTTAATTAAGCATAACTGCAGATGCGCCCTGTGTAAACGTGGGAAAAGGTGCACCGAGACCTTTTGTTTGGCAGGCAGTGAAAAAAAATAAAGCGGTTTTTTTAATTGACATGATAACTCGTTTTATCTTTCATTTAAAACCTTTTAAATGTTACTTGGATTATTTCATTGCGTGTGTTTTAAAAATCTGTCCGCTAAATGACTGAAAAAAAAAGAAAAGACCGAAAACTTTTTTGCGTGTCTCGTTTCTCATAATAACGAATTAAAGATTCAGAATACATCGTGTGCATTTGGCAAGCGCGTGTAATTTGGAGTGGCTCATAAAAAAAAGAAGAAAGAAAAAAGGAATTCAACGAAACATTCGGTTCTCTCCGAAAACTCTCAAGCACTGCACGCCACACCCTTCTAAGCTCCGTAACACTAAGCCCCGTAATACCTTCTAACCCTTTTAACTCCCTAATCCTAGAGGCGAAGGGATCTTCGAGACCTCATCGTGACGAAAATCATTAATGCAAATTTATTTAATCAGCTTCTCGCCGCTCTCGCACTACGTAACATATATATAAGACATTACGTCGTAGAACACCTTGTTTACACGGACATCGTGGGGGATTTGTAACTTAAATGATTATTTAAAGTAAGGTATAATAAGATGCGTGGGGTATAAAAATCTTTATTACAAAGCTGCTTAAAAATGCATGCTGCGGTTTGCGGGTCGGAACGTTTGCCGATACGCGCGCGCGTAATCGTTTTGCTCATTCCCAGTATAGAACTTGCTTTAATCTTGGTAAAGTTTTGGTTTAATCTTCGTTTCAACATAAATCCTCGATTTGGGGTGTATAGCTTACCGGGGGATTAATGTTTTCGAGTAGGCTGAAGGAACTTAAGACATTGTAATTGAATGTTTTAACGAAAGCATCTTACGTGGCCGGATCGAAGTTTGACCTCGTATAATGTTAGTCGTCGAAGTTGACGCGTGCAGTTAACGTAAATGGAATACATTCGAGATACCGATCGATTTTTGCCATAATATAAATAAGATGCGAAGCGTTAGTTTATCTGTGCAATCTAATCTAAAGATGAGTCGTGCACTTAAGGAAAAATTACTAAATTTTAATAAATATTTATTTAAATAGTATTAATAGTACTAATAGTACTGAAAGTAAATATATATTTATTTAATATATATTTACTAAAAGTAAATATATATTTGTTTAATGTAAAAACCATTAATTTAATTGAAGTATTATTTTTTCTTATAGAGTAAATATTTATGTACCGTAAGTAAATATTTTATTAGTACTATTCGAATAAATGTTTATTAAAATTTAGGATTCTTTTCTCTCAGTGTGTACACTAATTTCAAATGTACAGGCGAATAAAAAAATATTATAACGCTATTAATATATTATTACATTAGGGCCAAAACCTGATAGCGTTCGCTGCTTTTTAGAAATTCGTCGCCTTCCTTTAACAGGAAATGATCAGTAATTGTTGCCCGATCTGTTTGTCTAATGCTCCGAGCGTGTAATAGGTCTCTTTGAGTTGGTCTTTTAACGAGGTTAAAGCTTCCTGTACTTGAAGATACAGAATAATCGTGTTATAAAAGCTATCTTGTAACTTTACTATTACGGCAGCTTTAATTCTCCTTCGCCACTAAGCGATAAAATTAATTGCAGAAATCATTTCCTTTTGGAATAAATCACGCGGTTTCTACCAATGGTAGATTTAGTGCTTCGGAAGCCCTAACGCGACCCCTAGCTTTGTTTAGCTTTTTTATAACAGTTCAATAGACAAAGCAGAGTCGAGCAAGAATTTTATTTGTAAGTTTTCATGAAATAATAAGATTTCTCTAGTTTCTGTCGAACGGTTTCCTTCGTTAGAAATTACAAAATTGTAAAAGATAAATGATTACTCGCACATCGATTTAAGAAACAGTCAAAGCTTTAAAATTTTCTCATAAATCCGCTGCTGTTTTCCATTCCAGCTCGCGATAATGAATCTCGTTCATAGCAGAATTGAATGAATAACTCTTGATAGATCTTACACAACGAATCCGCATCGAGACTACGTGCTTTTCTCTGGAATAAAGATTACTCAGTTTTTCTGGCTTGTCTCAATCCGGGTCGGAATATACATCGTCGATCCTAAAACCACCGTAATACTCTTCGATCAGGGAAGTCGAACAATCGACGGTGAAGACGTCATAGGCCTCGGGATCAGGCGCGTATACGCTCGTGATAGAATCAGGATTCACTGGGGCATTAAAATCACGTTTATCAGGGTTAAGCCTCAAGTGACTGCGCGTATCTTTAGCTCGTCAAGCAGAGTCCTCGTCAGATATTTTTTTAGCAAGGGATCACACCTTTATTTGAGAATGAAATTAAGTGTGCCATGAGATGCCAAAAATTTCGTTGATATTTTTGACTACACTTTTGACAAAGATATTTTATAAAAATATGACTTTCTCTTTATTTCAAAAATTTGTCTTATAACTGCTTCCTACCATATCGCTAAAATTGGAAAAAAATATAGGCTATCTCCGACGAAGATATTTATCAGCTATCTTGTTCCGATCAATTGAAGAGTATTAATGCTCTATCATTGACTTGTTTTATAACGTGTATTTTCGTGCACACTGTTAATAAAATATACGATTTATAAATGCAATTGCATGGAAGTACAGAGTAATCGCGCGCGCGCGAAGTATCGCGTATTAATCGTTACGTTTTATACAAAAAATTCATCACATTCAATTAAAATTTTTGTAATTTTCTGAAAATTTAGTTTAAATTGAATTACGTCCCTTTTAATATTGAATAATATTTTAATATTACATAATACAGTGTCACGTGCAAATTGAACATATTTCATTTTGTTCTACCTTTTGCCTGCATAAACTTTATGTAAGTGTCTTCTAATTCTCTTTCAGTTTGTCATCGTTCTCTCTGACGAAGCTTGCCTTTTTTCGGCAAGCGCACTTGTCGCACCTTTTTTTTCAATCTCAATTTCTCATTTGCTCTCTCTTTTCTTCTTCACGTGATCGTAATCTTTTTTTCGCACACTCTTGTTTTTTTTTCTATTTTATCTGTCTATCTTGGGTAATTTTCTCGTCTCTGCGCCCTGATTTCTTCGCTCATGCTCGAGATGCATCTCACAACGTTGGATTTTAATTACATATTTTTTCACGTACTTCCCGTTCTCCTCTTCATATTTCCCTTTCCTCCTTCTTGACATCCATCGCAGTCAGGAAAACTCTATAGGAAAAGAACGCGAAATTTTAACTGAAAATAGCAGTACTTTATGCGAGCAAAAATTCTTCATTTATTTTGAACAAGATAAAAATAAAATGTGTAATTAAATAATGTAAAATAAGATAGACTTGTATTAATTTTTAAAATACTTATTTTTGTTAAATATATGAAATATTTTTCTTTAATATAAAAATGTTTAAATTTCGGAAAAACCACAATTTTTTGCTTCTTACTATATCATTAAAATTGGAAGAAAATACAAGCTGTCTCCGACGAAGATATTTATTAATTACTATCGTGTTTCGATTAATTAAAATAATTGAAGTATTGTAATAGCAGCAATGATACTTGATAGACATATTTAGTATAATTGATAATAAGTATTACAGAAAAATATATATATTATTTTTATCGTTCGATTTTAAACTTCTGTTTTTTTGAAGATATTTATTATTTTGAATTACGTCACTTTTAAAGACAAAATGCGATATTGTAACTTTTGTATGAACTCAAAGTATTGATATTAATATTTCATTGTTACATTAATATTTTGGATACAGGCGTGATATTTGTCTATATCCTATATTAAATATTTTATATTAAATTCTGCTTCAATATAATCAAAATGATTGAAATAGCTGAATAATACTACTTCATACACTGCGCTTTTTTAATTCAGTTACATATATAATAACTTAATAATGCATTTCGTGTGTGTTATATTTTCACGCAGGCAAATGCCGCAGGTTATAAATTATGTCAGGAAACTTCGGCGCGGGAAGAATATCGGTGGCGCAAAACTAAACAAACCTTTCAACGAGGGTCCTAATGACACGTAACGAACGCGACTGACACGAACTATGCTCGAACTTCAAAACGCGATGAAGTAGCTTTTGCATAAATACCGAAGAGGTGGGGAGAAATGCAAGAAAGTGAAGCGATATTGCCTAAAGGTGAATGCGAAAATTAATTATACTGAGGTGTGTCAACTTGTTAATCGATGCTCAATAGGTTCCCCGAACAATAACTCATAAAATATCATATAAGTCTGAAATTTTTTGGTTATTTTTTTTTAAAGAGGAAATGCTATCATTTAGTTGATGATTATCAAACAAAGCTTCAATTTCTTATTAAAAAAGTGTCGCTCGTTGCTCAGCATTATCTTGTATTAAGGAACTGAAGTTCATGTATTTAACATTTTAATTTCTACATATACAAGGTATCTATAAAGTCTGTTCCCACTTCCTATATTTCGAAAATGGTTTAAAATTATAAAAAAATCACGAGATACGTATTCAATTATTTCGAGGGGTTACTCTTTTAAGGGGATTGAAGAGGTAGAGTCGCCTCTCGAAATGATTGAACACATATTTCGCGGTTTTTCACAATTTTGAATTGTTTCCGAAATATATTTACATAGAGGGTGAGAATAGACTCTATAGACACTCTGTGTGTGTGTGTGTGTATATATATATATATATTAAGTTTCGGATCTCTTAAAATTGTGATTTATCTGTGGCTACCATCAATAACGGTCGTGATTATTGATAAAGATAACGTCGGTTGTTCTTACGAAGGAATGTCGAATTGGACGATTGTTTGACCAACGTCATAGCAATTCGCCTATTTACCATCATTTGTTTGTCAATCGATCACGATGAGTTCCGCCGTCTCCTGTCAAACATTCGTTCGAACGGTGGACTCGCCGCCGTTCCCCCTCGATTTTCTCTCCCCCGAGCATCAACGCGGTATCGTGCGATCTCGACAAATTATTCGGCAGTTATCACCCTCCCCATCATGGACGACACCAGACTGTACAAGTACTATCGAACGTCCGGATACGGTTTAAATTCGCTGGTCAGAAATGCGGATCGATCAGGTTATCCCGATTCTGTCGAAGACTACCTTTTTCACGAACCGTGCTTCGTTTCAGATATATCGATTTCTTATCGCCGATTATAATCTTAGGCGGTTCTTCAATATAGGTGCTTATTGCGGACCGGTGACTTTTATGACATTCATCTTCGCAGTGATTATGACCATCTGTTCGATAACAGTGAGTTTAGTACAGAGCAATTTTAATTGTAGAACGGATAATAGAATAATTTCACTTCTTCAATGCATACAGCAGTTATTTTATTTCATTAGGTACAGAATTTATCGGGTAATTAATGAGAGAGTTCAGATTATATTAACCACAATTAAAAAACTCATCTGTTAATTAACTTTGTTCATAATAGCAAAGCTACTATGCGCAATTATTCGTTTGGTGGAGAAAATTCAAGTATGCTTATTATTCTAGCAATTAATTTGCATACGACACCGTATGACTCGATACAATAATTAAAACGCCATGACAATACGAGTACACGATTCTATAATTAATTGTTTGCTTTAAATCCAACGTAATAATATTATTTCACCGTGTAATTAATCAAAGAACAATAAACGATCGAAGTCGCGGAATTGTCGATATATTCCCAGTCATATCGCGGTCGGGTTTTGAATAGATAATGCTCACCGCGTTATATATATCGTACGAAAGAAAACGAGTCACGTATCTTCCGAAAACCTTGCCAGCGCCGAACTCTTTTGCCGGCTTAAAGAAAATGTAAACAACTTTGCGAGGCAATCGCTTGAATACTGATGTATTCGCGCACGTGCCACGTTGTAACAAATATAATTCTTATACACACACGAAAAAGTATACGCCTTCAATTTTGACGAAGGGGATTTCAACTATATCCCACGTAGCAACAACGTTTGCGTTAATCCTTATCGCGGTAACCACGTCCAGAAGCTACCACTTCTGAACTTGAAATAAATTTGCAAACATGAAAGTTTTTATCGATTTTCAGTCAGCTATTTTTACGTCGCGCTTTACGAGGTACATTTCTTGATAAAACGCAGATTAGAAAGCGCGCGATAATAATTCGTAACTTCGTAGCAAGATCAGTAAATAGTAGTAATGAATCAGAAATAAACAAAAAAGTATAAAAAATAATTTACATAATAAAATTAAAATTTAATTTAATATATTAATTATACAAATATTCAATTCTTTATTCTGATGTTAGAGTTTAAATATGGTGACGATGAACGGTACCCTTTTTCGTGAATTGTTTGAGAAAGCGGAGAAGGTAAGTTGGGCAGTTTCGGTAATCACAGCTAAATTGAAGTTTGATCGAGACCGGAGTGAGATACTGAATTACACTTTGAAAGCGCTAACGTTGACTGCCAATTATTTGTAGAAGTTACCGCGAATGGAGAGCGTCGTTAACGTTATACCGTCATACAAATGTATTCACAAGCATGTAAGTTTATTATCAAAAGTATCAGAAATTTTTTTTAAGGACACGGTTAACGTCGCACGATCACATTGTCTAATAATTTCGATCTCTAGCTACAGCGGATGAACGTGTTCCAAGAGAAAACGAAGAAAATGGTAGGTAACAGGCAATCTGTTCGCTTGCTCACCGCCACTCTCACTAATTAAATATTTTAATTTCTGGATTCCCGGATTTCGTTGTAACAGTTATGCAAAGAGCAACTGGAGCTGGAAATAATGAACAGCAAAATGTCGTGCATCGAGAAGCTATTGAAGCCCGAGGTAAATTATTTGTTGCGATAAATGGGGCACATTGTGCGGCCGGGTCGTTATTAGAATAAATAAAAAACCCCC
>QKQZ01048779.1:5039-18636 GCA_003595255.1 Solenopsis fugax
CCCGAGCTCTCGTCATCTCCCACGCTCGGCAGCCATCCCGACTTCCGCCAGTCAACCCTTATCCATCAGTGACGTGCGACAACGGGTGGGGGATGGTCTGTCGTTTTCCTTCCCTTTGAACTGCACGATAACAAGCGAACGCGTGTCGAAATTATTTGCCAAATATTTGCCATTGAAACATCGGCGGCTCGTCCGCCCGTGTGAGACTTTGAGAGACGCGTATAGTGTTGTATATTTATTATAACTTGTGTATCGTAGTAGGCGTACACGATCTTAATGCATATTTCATGATTTGATAAATCGCTGTGCACCGCTTTGAACATGAAAAAGACTTGACGCTTTCGCTGACATTGTCGTATCTCACGTAAACAATATTTTACCATAATACAGGTCTAAAATTTAAGGTGGAGGGTCTTGTGCTTTGAACTTTGAAGGATGTTTCTACGCTTTCGATGCGCTGAAAACGACTACGCCGTCCGTTTTTTCTATCATCCTCTATTTTTTAAATAACCGCAAAAACAGTTTTTTTTTTCGAAATTGATTTTTTTATTATTTTTTTCCGGTTAAAGAAAAAATGATAGCGAGGTCTGCTTTGCGCTTGTAAATAGTGAAGAAAAAGCATTGCACATAGTGTAAAATATGTTCCTGGCGTAGGAGTCATATCTTGTAATAAAGTGACCGAAAAAAAACTGTTTTTGTGATTATTTAAAAAATGGAGGGTGATGGAAAAAAAACGGACATTATAGTCGTTTTCAGCACATCGAAATCCTGTAGAAACATCCTTCAAAGTTCAAAGCACAAGACTTCTCACCCCTCCCCCCCTAAATTTTGTAGATCTGTGTAATCTGCGATAATGACTGTCTTTTATGCGATGTCTGTCTTTCAACTTATCTGTACTCAGATCACGCGATGTGCAAAATTACGCCGCTACTTAATGTATAGAATAATGACCTAATGGCTCCGGAAAATAATAGCTCTATTATTTTTCACGCTAGTGACACCGCAATGAAATACGTGTCATATGCCCACGTGAAACTCGTGTCGAAATCAATTCGCTTCGCTCGATTCGTTATATCGCGGACAGACAACACGAGGAAGAAAAAAAAAGTATTGAAAAGGGGTGCGTTTGATTACGGCCCTGGCGGAAAACCGCCCTCACTCGAGGCGATGTACCGTGGGTCGAGTCTCGAACCCTTTTACATCATCCTCCATAGGCCATGCATTCGCCCCGACTCATGCGTGCGCCATTCACTTAGGGTAGAATCCACCGATGCACGGCATCCTGTTTTTTTTTCCATTTCCTACTGCCTACTAAGAATGCGGTATCAGAGGACGTTCCTTCTCTCTCACACATAGAAGCATTTAAGGGGATATTCTAGTATAGAGCGCGAAAGTTTTCCTATTTTTTAGCAATTTTTTTTTAAAGAAAACTGAACACACACAATTGAGAACAATTTTGCTGAAACACAAATTTCAAAATAATTATGTTAAACCATTAAAAACATCGCGTGTTTAATTTGGTTGCTAAAACGTCAAAACTGTTCGCAGCAACATTATCATGCTTGGGCGTCCTACATAATTATTTTAATCGCCCAACATTAAATTACCCAGAAATGTTGATAAGATTTTAATAACGGTCCGATAATTAGTCTGAATATAAATCTAGACCTTGTATGGCATGTAACAATTTACAAGATCCTTATATGAAAGAAAAGAAAATCAGATTTCCGTTGCCTTCTGCTTTAAATAACCAAATATAGACCTCGTTATAAAATAAAACTTAAATAAAAAGTCCCTACAAATAAGGACTTATTCAATACTTATTTTTCTTACATGTGGTGTTATTCATAAATCCTTTGTTGGTCCTTATTATAAGTTAATCTAATGAATAAGTATTTATAAAAACTTCCTTATTAAATTCTGATAAGGCCTCATTAAATAAAAATAAGGAAACTTTTCTTATGGCATCCCTAATAAGTAATGATCGGGTCCTCGTGTTACATAAGAACATCCTGAATTTCTACATGGATCTTTTCTGATCTGTATCTAACTAAATTTTTAGATGCTGCAATAAAATTGTTCTTTTCATGCATATTTTTCTGTGTTTTTGCACATCTACTTGTATATATTTAATAAATATCTACAATTTTGGTATAGCTAAATGTTTATTAGTTTTATGTTATCTAAATTTAAAAAGAAATTTTTCAAATCGGTTGACACGATTTCTCAGAAACTACCACCATCAATTTCAACTTTTCTATATATGTAAAACATATATCTGTGCTTATCCTAAAATATGTATCCGTTTATATATTAGAATGGCCCCTTAAAAAATCTCGAGTGACACTGCTGTGTGGCATATCCATATTTTGTCCCTGACGTGAGATCCGTGAAATTAATCCAACCCATCGATAAAATTTCAGTTATAAAGATTTCCAGTTGTCGATTTATGATATTAATCAAAAGCACACGAAAGATTTCGGATGTCGCGAGTGTATTTTATCCGTGAGATCCCCTTTCGAGCAATTTAAAGTAGATCTTTCCTTAATAAATATATACGAGGGATACACGTCACTTTTACAGGTTTCAAGTTATACGCGATTGAAAGTCGAGTCGTCGTCACGAATCGAGATAAACGACTCGGATATAATTCCTTGGCGAATAACAATTCCTTTCGAGGCCATTCGGATGGACACAAAGTACACATTGGCTCGCAGGAGTGTGGAGAGACTCAAAGAGGAAGTCCCTCCTTAGAGTTCTCTTCCGAATCAAAACGCATTGAAGTTTCGCAACGGGCGATAAATCAGGCCGCGATGGACGCGTTCCATTTCGGGGCGAACAAATAAACAACTGACCTCGTTCACCATAGTAACACCCTTATGCCGCCGGTGTCCCCCGCGGTCGGCAGGAAAATGTAGGGAGAAAGGGATGCGGAGAAGGAGAACGAAGATAGAATTAAAATAGGGCGTAAATCAATGGATTGGCCGACGTTGAGAGAACAGGATGGCGTGTATTTTATAACAACATTTTTATAATCTGCGAATCGTGGGAACACAGTTACTCCGAGGATTGCAAACGTCATTTTGATGAAAAGGGCTTGGAAAAAGAGTAAAGTTGGAGAATTAGATTTGTATAATACTATATTTCTGATCTCCTTCCGATTTTTACGCCATTTTTTTAATTGACGTGTTTATTAAACGCAAACGCCGTTTCTCTGTAGTGGATATATTTCGATATTGGAGAATTAACATTCGAAATACATCTCTCAAAATACAATAGAAATTCAATGGCGCGTTCGCAGAAGCCAGTGCGTAGAATGGAGAGCTTTAATTCTGACCCTTTCATCTCGCGTCCCTTAGAGGGGGTCACTGGGCTATTTTCGCGACCCTCGCTCGCCAATCTCGCCTATTCATAATCAAAAGGGTCGCGAATCCTTGGGGCTTTTAGCTTAGGATAGAGAAACAATCGCGACAAATTATCCCTTCCGACGATTTGCCTTAGCCTTCTCGAAACCCTTTAAAAGAGGATTGCAAGTGGACCTTCCTTTATCTACATAATAGAATCGCTTATTTTGAAAAGGTCACGAGAACCTCGAGAAGTTAATTTCACGGCAGACGCGAAAAAACCGTCACGAAAGACATGTTTTTATTCTACAGTCGTAAAACTTCAACAAGATTATCCATCAAGTCTCTTATAATTCATAACGCGATATGTATCGTTGAATTAATTAGCATAAATTTCCCCTTCGCTCGAAAATTACTCAATTTTTTTTAAAAAATCAAGGTGACTATATTTCGTAAAAAATGTACCTCTTACCCTTCTCAAATAAGCGAATAAATCGTTTCACAACTCAACGTTTCAAAACTCCATCCGCGGCTTCCTTTTTTTTAAGAAAGTTTAATTATATTATAATTTCTGCATTCATAAACCTCGCGAATAATTCAGTGACGCACGGGCAGGCCATGACTACGAAAAATATTGAATATCGGATCGAGGAAATATATATTCTCGGAGACAGCTCGAGATCACGTGGGTGTAAGGTGCTTGCGTGCAACAAAGTCTTGAGTTTCTGCGAAAGACATTACGATTGACCGACTAACAGTACCCACATCCTCCTCTCCCGTCTCCTCGCATTATGCTCGATGCGTCGAAGTTAAGAGCTCGCTCATTGTCGGTAGTACCTGGTAACATCATCGGCTGTCCGATCAGTAACATCGCGCATAAATATCAAGAGCCATCGACATGAACAACTCGCCTGTTTCTCTGCCGGCGCGTAACTGATAACGTCTAGATTCATTGCCGATCGTCACGGATTCGCGTTCAGGTTACGATTTATTGCGCTCACCGACGCGGAATGCGAAATTCATTTTTACGTATTCCCCTTTGAAATATTTATGATTAACCCTCCGTTCGACACGCGGTCCCAAATAAGAATTTGAATTTCATTTCGGCGGTCGTACCTCAACATCAAAAATAATTCCCGAGATTCGTAGCTGAATGGACAATTTATCACGAAAAAAAAAAAAATTAATTATTGAGTGTTAACATATTTCAAAGTGACGCGATCGTGCGCCTCGTTTTCGTCTGATTAACGATCGGCGGCTCAACGCTAAATGAAATTGGTCAGAGAATCCATAGCCGCGGGAAGCTCCTTAATGTATTTAATAACGCCGCCACCCAATCTCGCGTCCCAGCGGCAGCAGCGGCAGCAGCAGCAGCAGCGATTTAGGGGCAAACCCTTCGTAAATTTACTACGCGTATACAGCACGAGGCGTATACACGAAAACGTGGAATGTACTTCGGTGGAAGAAAGAGAGAGGGATGGAGAAAGAGAAATAGAGAGAGAAAGAGAAAGAGCGATTGCGTCCCGGCGATACGCACACGAGATCGGCCAATAATAGACGTGCCTTATCGTTGTATGGCGCCCGGTATTACAAGCACCAAAACGGTCCCCAGTCGTATATCAACCGGCACTTCCCCTCAGCGTCTCCTTCCTCCCTTCCTGTCGACTCCCTTGTGAGCCCGCGTTTTCCCTACCGATCGCCAGCAACCACCCCTTTGGTCAGCTCCGGACTTTTCTCGCCTTTTCATCGCGGGAAAACCGTTTCGCGGCAAAACATCCATAAAACTGGTCCCTTTAGAGCGATGCGAGGCCCTCGTTTTCGACGATGTTTCGGTCGCCCTCCCATTCCCCCCCCCCTCTCGTTCACCTCGTTTTTTCCCCCCTCAGTAAACCGAGAACGCCAGTTGGTCCGCGCGTTTACGTGCGATTTTAAAATAAAAAGGAAAATTATATATACCGAACGTCGCCCTGGGAACGATCGAGCTGGCTCTGTTCTCATCCCGGCTTGTATTCCGGGTACATTCGATATGCCACGAGCAACGAGCCTGCCACGAGCAACGAAATCCAAGTCGCAAATGATCATCGTCACGACGGAAGTTGTCTGATGATTAATTTAATTAATTTCCAATTGAAAAAAATTCTTTAAAGCGCAAACGTACATGCGTGCCATCAAAAAATACAGATATACAAATACAGATATGAAAATAATTTTCCAGCATTTTGGCTGAGATGTTATTTTTCGCGAAGTAAATTCTTTACAGTGTTTTAAGGTGCTCATGAGTATCAATATTATTAAATTGCTCGTCAATGTGATATGTATTTTGACTTCAATTAAGGATTGTGTAAAGATCGAAATGTAGAGCACAATTCACGATTGAGGATTGTAAAAATTCACATGAGAGAACAGTTTTGCTGAAATATCTAAAAATTTAGCTAGACACAAATCTGAAAATAATTTCGTCAGCCCATCAGAATATGTAGGACGCTCGAACTGGTTGCTAAGATGTCAGAACCTTTTATAGCATTACTTATTATGCTTGAGCGTTCTACATAATTATTTTGATGGCCCCAAGAAAATTATTTTCAGATCAGTGCAGCTAAATTTTTTAGATGCTTCAGCAAAATCGTTCTTTTCGTATGCACAAGTATTTATATCTCACATCTTTTCTCGCCGTAAAAAAAAAAGAAAGCTCACATATATAATTTAATCCTCATTTTCAACATATATAGAGGTAGTTCCTTTCACATAAAAATCATCTAAACGTCAGACGTAAATCCAACCTGCCAGCCACGCAGACCGTCGATCGCGTCAATGGCCGGCGAATCCTCAGCTCCTGGATGGATCTCGCCACGGTTTTACGGACAGCTTTTACGCGCTGAGAGTTTTTCCGGCGACCCCAGGTGTGTCTGGTCTGGCCCAGTGGAGCGTGTTCCCGCTGGCATAACCCACAGAGAACATTCGACGAGTAATTATTGTCCGTCGCAGCCGACGGCTCGGTCTTCGCGCCATCGAGCCGACGGATCGACCGGACGATCGGAGATTCGCGCCGACTTGATAACGTAACGCGAAACCGCTCGGTACGCCCCGGCGCTCGATAGGCCGACGTCTGGCTCGCGTTGTTCTCGAGGCCGCGAGGCTTCTTCGCTCGACGCGCCGCGACAAAAATTTGCCCGGGCTGACCTCCATTCCCGCACACGGCGATATCACACTTCACGATCGGCTTGGCAATATGGTGTAAGCCGTGCCATCGCTCCGCGCTCGTCCACCCGCGCTGTATCACGGCGTAACTATTTTGCGGTCGCACGATCACCGTGACGACCGTGACTACCATGTGACCCGCGGGCACCGGCGGCGTCTGTCGCGAGGTGTTCGCCGGAGAAGCGACGGTAACGACGCTTGCTGTCCGACATCGTATTTCGTGCGTTACGGAAAGGAAGGGAAAACATAAGGGAAAGGGAGGTAATAAACAGGGACTTGACAATTTTATCAGAACTCATACACTTTCCGTTATTTTAACCCTAGAGTGCTACGCATATTTTTCTGACGCTTAATACTACTCTGGATGAAAATTCACTCACGTAATTAAAAATTGTTTTGCATTTTTCTATGTCTACTTTATGAGTTGCAAGATGGTAGAATAATTGACAGTATTTTAAAATAAGTAAAGTATAATGTTTAACAATCTTATTCAATGCTATGTAACCCATTCCAAGAGACCTTACAGGCTTTTCTATGTACTTTAAATCTTTGTAACTCAGATTTTAATTAAAATTATTAGATTGCAATTGGTATTTAGCAGTAAAAAGAGTTGCTTTTTCGAAAATCTAATTCACGATGAGACATATGAACAAATATATATAAAGATTGAAAATGGGAAAATAAAAAGTATTTAACTGATAAATAATTTCAATCTTTTTGAGGACAAATCGATATTATTATTATTTGAATAACGTATAATAATTAGGTCATTTATGAAATAAAGTAGTAGTACAAGCTTCTTACAGCTTTGAATAAAAATGGAACTCTTAACGGTGTTAATGAACTGCCAACAGTCTGTGACCGTGTCATCGATAACAAACGATAACAACGGAGACTACTGAATAACACTTCAAAGTATCATGATATTATCTTTTGTGTTATACCAGAAATACCAAAAATAAAAAGTCCTACCTTATTTCGTAAAATCCCCATTATATCGATTTATTCTATATATTCTGACGAATCTTTATTTTCAGTCAGAAAAATCGCGAAATTAATTTAAAATAACTTTTTTGTGTTTCTTTATCCATATTAAATAACTTATTCATAAAAACAAATTTACTCGCAAACAAAATATAATGTATATTTCAAAAAAATGTAAATAGAAAAAAGTTATATTAACGCTACTCTCGGTGAATATTCACAAACTTGGCATTAACGGGACATAAAGAACATTAGTGCAGAGACCTGACACTGTCTACTGCTACATACATACTAAATGAAGCAAATAGGAACCACAAGCTTCTAGCTAGCTCTATTAATTAATAGCAAAATACGTAAATTAACCTTTGGGTGAAAATTCGTCCACAGTAGCACTTTACTGTTAAAATTATTATTTGTTAAAATTCTCACTTATTTATTCCAGAATTATTGTACATATTTTAGAGCTTACAGTAGTTTCACTTCAGCTGATTTCTGCTAAAGCAGTGAAACTCTCGTTCAGTGAAAATGCGTATTCGATCTTATTTGCCGCGCGTTTACATCTCCATTGCATTCCTCATTACTTGCCGATACGTATCAATGACGACGCGAACGCGAATGGTAATAATAAGCTAGCAAATATTGACACTCTTCGTTATCGTGGGATTTGCGCGCGGAAGAATCGAGTCCTTGTGCGACACACAAACCGAGATATTACAGTTAATAATATACCGAGAGCGATACGGAGCGTGTTGCGACACGCGTGCGAGATAATCGACGGAGGGAGAAACAAATTGGAGAGGACGGAATTAAAATGTGCGCGATAACGGCCTCGTCGCTGAGCATTGAAGATGACCGATGACTTTAATATCGCTCGCATGACTAAGAAGCTAAACCGCTAAACAGAGAGAGAGAGAGAGAGAGAGAGAGAGAGAGAGAGAGAGAGAGAGAGGCACGGAATTGTGTGACCGCAGAATAATTAAATTTCTAAACTTTTACGACAATTGAAACGCATTCCGGCGGACTAACCGTCCTACCCGCTGCGGTCCGTCGTTCCAATTTGCCTCGAGAATTTCAGCAATTAAAGGGCCCTTTCTCTAGCTCACTCTCCGTTTTTCGCCGACACCATTTTGCCCGCAAACGCGCACGGCCCGCGTCCCTCGTCGCGGTAATTCTGCGCAATCCGCATTTATTGCGCGGCCACGCGGTACCTCACCGCGCGGCAGTTTCGGCCCTTCCGTATATTTCGCTTCTCCGAGCCCGTCTCTGCCCTCTCTGCCCTTCCCTACCCCTGTCCGGCCGAAATTACACGCGCTCGCATATGATCGGGCCATAAGAATCACTGACCGAAGTTCCTTCTTGTAAATTAAAGTAAATTATTTCCGACCTTTCGGAATTCTTCGAAGAGAGTGCACATGCCCACGAAATGCACACGGGCAATTAACTGTCTTGTAACAATAATCGTAACTTTTCCGAGGACATTACGTATTAAAATCAAAGTTTGAAAATCACTGGAAGGAATAGCGAATCTCATAGCGACGATCATCGTCGGTCGCTTGCTCGCTCGCTCGCTCGCTCGCTCATAGAAACGGTTCCACGTGGCTTAGCGTGTTATTAGCCCTTAAACACACACACTATATAATCTTCGCGCGTTCATTTCCAAAACACACTATGTAATTTTCGCGCGTTCCGAACATTTCCTGCCGGACGAAATATACACATCAGGCCGTATAATAGTTGCGTGTGTCCTGAACAAAAAGATTTCGGCGCTATCGCCGTCTAAGATCGCGGCGCGTATTAATCCGGAGCGCACCGTTACCGGCCGAAATGCAATTGTAGCGAGCCCGGAGATGTCTTATCGGCTTCCGGCACTCTGAGTCAGAGCCACGTCCACGACTGTGTAAATGGAAATGAGAACAGGCGCGACTTCCGCGATAAAACATGCGAGCTGCCGAACCGCTGACCGTGCATTCCGGCGACTAAACTCGAGTAAGCTCGCGGCGCGTCCAAGCGGGCTGCGTTTCGCATGCCTGATTTTCTTCCGAAGTCCTTGCGTGCGACTTACATTTTCTGCGAAATGTTTAAATATGACCGGACAAGCATCGCCTAGGCAAGAAGTAGCGACTGCAAGAATGTCTTCTCAGTCGACTACGCTCTTCGTCGTTGCTTGACGAACGCGCATCCCGTATATCTCTTTAAAATCAAGCTTTCTAAATCCTGGAGTGCTACCTATAATTTTGAAGTTAATACTACTCTCATTAAAAATTCACTCAACATAATTCTGTACACACGATTCGATAATTTTATTCTGTAAATTTCTTTGCTTTAAAAAACTAAGAGTATTGTAATTAGTTGTAATATTTATACGCATTTTTTTAAGTAAAGATATTTTCTAAAGATGTTAAGGATGTATAGGACATTTCTCAAAACATTAAAAAAATTATGAAAAAATTACAGATTGTTTTATATTGCATTTGAAATTAGTAGAAAAATTTGGCAGTGATTTTTTTATGTGGATAAAAAATTATTTCAGAAGTAGACATGTGTTCTAATGAAAATATAATTAATAATGAAGTAATGAAATAAGAAATGATGAAAAAGATCTGAATTTTTTTATTTAAATACTTTAAGTATTCAAGATGATTATGAAGTTTCATTGCGATGCAGAGATCAGTTCTGCAAAATAAAATTTATTTGTAAAATAACTAAACAGGCAATCACAATAAAACTTTGTATAAATCATCTTGAATGCACTTAATAATGAAAATTTTAAAAAATCTTGTTGAATATTATTTTTAATTGTATTAAAAATTGTACTAAACTTGAAATAGCATCTTTAATTATCACTGTAGCACTCTAAAATTAAATTAAAGAAAATAATTCATTAAACTTTTATTAAGCTAAATATTTACTCCCACCAGAGAGAAAGTCAGAAACCAGATTCCATTATCTACTTGCAATCTCGACGTTTAATTTGATAAAATCCATTTAATTTTCGACGTTGAATAGCTCCATAACTATTGAGAGTTATCTCGCTGTTAAAGCGACCGCCATTTCTCTCGGTTTCTCCTCTAATATCTATGGCTCTGGGTCAGTCCCTTGTACAGGATTCTCGGAAGCAGTTCCAATGCTTACTGCAGACCATTCGATGAAGGGAGGAAGGGAAAGAGAGAACCGAAAACTCACCGCGCGTGCGGTTATAGAACGCCGCCCCAAAATGCTCGGAATAGCGAGGGGCTGATTCGGCATGCCTCGCATAATGCCTCGGTCGGTCGGAGCCACCGTATATATCGCATAATTACGGCGGCGACGTAATTTATTAAAGACTCAGAGTTATAATCACGCGTCGACGCTACGTCTCCCTCGTTACGGGCGCTCTCACTTTCTTCTCACGGAAGTGGCGAACGAGTTTGCACCGCCACGAGTGTCGCCGACACCAAACGGCGATCGAGTTCGTTTGCCATTATTTAATCGAGGCGTTGCAGCGAGGTCGCAGCAACCGGTGCAAACGCGCGGATGCGCTTCGCCGATGCGTAAAACGCAAACAAAAATGTTCCGGATCCATCGAAGCGCGCACGATCGAGTTCGAGTGCGGCGCTGTATCGCAAATGGAGATATTTACGATACTTCAATGGTATCAAAATATCGATAGCACTACAATAACTTCGTTACCTTCGATAACGTCGTTCTGTCAGTATTTCAAAGCAAGTAAAATATCGGGCGAAAATACTATTAAGTAGGGAATATGTAATGAAAATAATATTTTTTTAAAAATAATCTCACACGTGTTATTTTAAAAAAATATTATTTTTATTATCGCTTCTAACTTTTCATATTTATGAATAAGCTTTGAGCACTATTTTTGCGCTTGCAGACATATATTTATTGTTCACGAACACAACATTGAACGACGATATTAAAATTCGAGAAATCAGATTTGAATTTCCGAGGGCAAAATTCGAGAGGTCGAATTCTTAAACTATTCTAAATCTCTGTTTTCTTATTCGCTGTCTCATTTATAATGACGTTACTTTCAGTAGTATTATATTAATAATTCAACGCCCTAATAACAAAACGTTGAAGTAGGACAGTATGATAACAGTTAATCGAAAACAGTTTTAATATTTTAGCATCGACATTTTTTCTCCTTGTGATTGAAAATATAAATTAAATGCGGTATCTGAGGACACTTTTTTTTAATTGATATAGACGCAAGGTATCGGCATTTCGTTCGATATAGAAATTCTACTAGCGAGTCGAGAGGGTCGACTTGTGCTCGAGCAAGAGTGACCGAGGTCCCGATCGGCCGACGAGGATGAAAGAGGGGGGCCAGGAAGGGGGCGCGTAAAACAATAAGAGAGGTTTTGGTGGGACGGAGAGAGAGGCTGATGCACACGATGATCGTAACCATGAGCGAAAAAGGGAGGGAGCCAGAAATGAGAGAGAGAGAGAGAGAGAGAGAGAGAGAGAGAGAGAGAGAGAGAGAGAGAGAGAGAGAGAGAGAGAGAGAGAGAGAGAGAGAGAGAGAGAGAGAGAGAGAGAGAGAGAGAGAGAGAGAGAGAGAGAGAGAGAGAGAGAGAGAGAGAGAGAGAGAGAGAGAGAGAGAGAGAGAGAGAGAGAGAGAGAGAGAGAGAGAGAGAGAGAGAGAGAGAGAGAGAGAGAGAGAGAGAGAGAGAGAGAGAGAGAGAGAGAGAGAGGACATGGCTACAATAGCCACAGAGAGGACGGTAAATGAGAGAACAGAGGAGAACGGGAAAGTAAGAGCGAGAGTGACGAACGGATAGACGGAGAAACGTCGACGGGAGATTGAAGAAGAGAGAGAGAGAGAGAACGAGCGGGAGGTTCGGCAAGTTGAACACAGGGGGAGAGAGAGAGAGAGAGAGAGAGAGAGAGAGAGAGAGAGAGAGAGNGAGAGAGAGAGATGAGGCTCGAGGGGGAGAGAGACGGAAGGACTCGCAGAGTCCTGACCGAACTCACCGGAGCAGATCTCCGCCGCAACCTGACTAACTCCGGGTTGAATCCACCCACCCGTGCAGTCGACCTGTCCTGTTTGCCGGTTAACTTGGCCGCCGTATTAGCTGCATGAACTCGAAGTTATCTTTTTTCTTTCTCTCTTTCTCCCGCACAGCGCCGCGTTCTCGCTTCTGGTTCATCCGATTGTATTAACTCGACGCGGATACGAAACATCGTCGACGTGCAGCGATGACTCTCCGTTTCCCACCTCTCGCGTTGGAATTTCATGAGCGGCTGTTTGTGAGGCACCCAGTTTCTTTCGTATCTTAATTTGCGGTCGGGTTAGAGATAATTTATGAAACACACACACGGCTTACGCGGGATCGCAACGTGTTAAAGCTAGTCTATAATTAATTCTACATTTTACTACATAAGAGCGAGGCACGAATCACATTTTTGCAAATCTGTTTACACGATCAGCGCAACATGAATATTAAACTTAAGAGATACTGATCCTTATAATTTTTTAACACAAGGTGTTTCTCTCTTAATCTGAAAGTATGCAATTCTTATTAAAATCACTTGTGGCACGACTGATATTATATTTCGTTTGAATAGAAGAGCAGCGACTAAATTCGTGACTACGACAACATATTCGCAATATATTCTTTCGTATAATCGACACAAGAGCATTCTATCCTACGATTGATCGAGACAAAAATCAATCCCCTCCTGATCAATCCCGCCGTATGTCTCCGAAATGAGTTCCCGACTTTTGTGGACTTTCGCCACATATCGCGAGATATAAAAACGGACTCTTAATGGTTACTTCTTGTCGACCTAGTTCAATAAGCACGCTATAAGGTACCCCGCGAAAGGGACATTTCCGTCCGTCGAGAATAACGAAGCGGTTCATGAAAATCCGAGGGTGGGAGAGAGAAAGAGAGTGGTATCGGCGCCGCGGCACCGATTTCCCCCGCTTGATCCGTCGCAAACACGATTATCAACGGCGCGCAAACATTTGTCAACCAAGCAAACACTCCCGGGGACAAATATTTATCCCGTAGATCGTCCCCGTAGATGAAGCAAAACGATAGAGAGAGAGAGAGAGAGAGAGAGAG
>QKQZ01048786.1:0-14338 GCA_003595255.1 Solenopsis fugax
GCCACGCCATTCCGCGCGGTTTAAGGCCGCTGAGAGAGATGCGATGCTCGACTTCGTAGTACAGATGTTAGTGCATTCAAACTTACATGGACGTGCGCGCGCGCAAGCTCGTCCGAAAGCAGGGCCGGCGCGAAAGTTAGTTTTACCGCAATAATAGACCTCCAAAAGTTTCCGTCTTATATCAGTTACATTAATAAGGAAAGGATATACACAATTATGGTAAATTAATAAGATAATTGAACGTACAAAATGAAGAAGAATATTTATTACATAGTAAAAAATTGTGCGTACATATGGGTCCATATGTTAAAATTTTCTTGTGTTACCACGTTTTCATTACTACTTCAATGTAAAATTAACATACCACTGATATGTTATTATTTTTATAACATTTTCATGTGTTACATTTATGTCAACTTTATAAATTAACACTTTATGTATGTCTCTTAGAAATGGAATATTATTTTGAGTACTTTTAACACAATTATTTCAAATAATCAACATGTCTCAAAGTTAATTTAACATGATTACGAACGAAAATGTTCTATTATCATTTCCTATGAGTTCAATGTTACGAACGAAAATGTTCTATTAACATTTCTTATGAGTAAAAATAAATATAAAGTATTATTGTGTCAATTACTTAACATTTTTAATTTGTCAGTAAGTAACACGATGAATAAGAGTTATTTTAACTTAAAATTTAGAGTGGACTTTCTGGGACATGCAAAAATGTTAAAAATTTTTTACTGTGTTAGTAANTCACAATATGCACAAGCAAAACGGAAAGGTAGAAATAAGGTCAACGAAGAGTTAAAATATTTAAGATGTAAAAATCAATTGATATAATTGATTTTCAATTTTAACACATCATAAATATGAATATAAGGAATGAATACGAGAATAAGAAATGAAGCAATATGATTGCAATAAATGATAAAAAGACCGTGCAATGCACAAAATACACGACGTTAAAGGTATATCTCTACATTTGATTTTTAGCATGTAATATCGTAGCCTGATAAAAAAGGGATATTAAAAAGTGATATATTTGATATCTTTCCCTAAGCTCCATCGAATCGCCAGCCGGCCCTGTCCGGACGTGCATGTACCCACGTACGCGCGAAAATGTATGTAACACGAGGGTGAGGGACGGGGTTCACATAGGGCGTAGAACGAGCGCGAGGGTAAAGAACCGCCGCTATCGGCCCTCCGTCCGTTACCCTTCGTTCCTCCCGACCCTCCTCCCGTCTACATCGTGTCTCTCCCTCTGCACCGCGTCTCCTCCGACTTCCAATTAAAACTGTTTCGCCCTACCAGCGCTCCGTTCCCCTCCCGGGGAGAAACGGGCCGGCCCGCCCCTTCATTTTTCAAGATTTTCCTCTGATGCCAGAAGGAAGCGAGAGAGAGAGAGAAAGAGAGAGAGAGGGTTCTCGAGAAGGCTTTCCCTTCGCTCTCTCGGGTCACTCGACGGCGAAAATCTCCTAACGAGACGTAATGCGACGACGGCGACGTCGCGCGCGCCACGTCCGACCCCCTGATAAAACAAGAGGACTCGATTCGCTTCTGAGGAATGAAAACGCGAGGATTAGTAACGATTATATTGGTGCACCGTCAGCAACCGGTCGCGATTATCGAAGTAACGATGCTATCTTTTCGTAATTGGAATGCAGATAGATACATTTTATTCTGGGAGTTAAATTTCCCTCTTATAAATTTGTATTTGTAAGGAACGAGCAAAGAGATGAAACACATATTTTCAAATAATAATGTGCTATACGTTCAAATAATGACGTGATATAATGATATAATACGATATGATCGACGATATCGCCAATTGCGATAGATCGTGATCTTGAGAAGCGACGGGCTGAGATCCACGGAAGATCTTCGGTTACGCAGAAACGCGATATTTCATTGCGTCCTTAATGAGACTAATTGCGCGTGTATTTAAGCGTTTTATCGTAATTAAATTATGGTAAATTGATACGGGCGCGGGCGCGCGCGGAAGATGCAACGCGCAGCGGAAAATTTCTGCGAAAACTTTCGGATATTGCGATAAATTGCGAACGCTACCCGATACTACAGCGACGTAGTGATTCCCAGAGTAAAGTGGTTGTTCCACAAATTCTGGCATGGCTTCCATAAGTTCTGGGGATAGCACGAAGAGACGGCGGCGTCGGCGTCGGCGGCGGCGGGGTGTACGTACGTAAACTCGAGATAACTCAACCGCTTTAAGATTCGCCGAGAACCGAGAAGCCTGGAGGATCCTCTCCCGATATATCTTACGTTCTGTGTGATGCGGCTGATAGAAGAACTAAAATAGCGTATATTCGTTCGATAATATTTTTATAAGATTTTCTCCCTTTCCTCCTCCTCCTCCTCCTCCTCCTTCTCCTCCTTCTCCTCCTCCTCCCTCCGCGCTGTCTCTATCCATCTTTCCTCTTCTGGGCGCACGTTATGATCCGACATAATTCAAGCGATCTGTCAGGAATCCGTCCGCTCGAGAATGAATACAGGGCGTACCGATTATTATTTTTAGATTCCGCAGAAATTCAGTTATCTCGTTATAGGTTTAAGCAATGTCATTTCGGTTTGTTAAATTGGTGAGTAGGACAGCAGCTCATTTTGAACTTATCAGTGAATTATTCGCATCTCCGACGTGTTTGACCAATTTACCGATATTTGCGACGAGAATAGCCCCGCCTTTAATTATTCATACTATGTACCTTTCCATAATCTTAAAAAGTGGTGAAACTGTTTTATTTAAGGAAGCACAAGTGTCGTTTTGTAAACTTTCATCTCGAAGAAGTCAAACTTGCTATTCTCATAACTTCGAGATACATTTTCTGAAAATCCCAGCCACACGCGCGCGCATACATTTAATGTAATTAAAAAGTCCCTACTATATAAACTATTTTTGAGGCCTCAGTGGTCGAAGTGGTAAGATGCTCGGACCGAAGATTCGGGAGGTTCGAACCCTGGCTGAGGTGATATTTTTCGCAATAAATTTTTTACAGTTTTTTCAGGGGGGATAAGGGGTCTAACATCAAGATGCAAGTTAGCATCGCTAATTATTAAATTATTTCTAATTTAATAAATGTGATATTACCTGTTCATGTTCAACTTATAGCTGCGTTATGATCGTAAAAATAATTCGGCGCGTAGTCGGTTGAATTTGAAAAAAGGTATATAAAAATCACACAAGTAAAATTTATAAAAAGCACTAAGATCCAGCTTGACCGTACAAGGCGTTCTTATTTCAATTTGTATATATAAACTATATAAGAAAGAGAGAGAGAGAGAGAGAGAGAGAGAGAGAGCATGGAGAAGACGATTTTTTGATTTAGTTTCTTGCGGTGGATTTATAAAACGATACGACCATACGCGAAGCTTCTCACGCCACTGCCGCTGGCACGTGGAAATATGCGCAGCTTTATCTAGCGCGCGATATAGTATTAATTCGTTCCACTCCGAAAGCTAATCCAGACACGAGACTAACCCTTGTTCATTTTCTTCGCTCTGCACCCCAAAAATTCGTCCACTCTGCTCTTTGATACGTGACCAGCCTCCCGAATCGTTTATTCACCTTTCCCCTCCTAAATCTCCGTGGATATTGCTACGAAGTTACTTTATACGGCATTTTATTCCAGAATGATTTTACACGGATCATACTTTTTTGACAAAAAATAGCGTGGCTTGTGTATCTTTTATCAGAAACAGAATTTCATAATTTAAAACCACAATGCACCGCGAGTCATTTAATTTAGTATATTCTTTCTTTAAATCTTATATTTGTGTAATTATAAAATTGTTATTAATCCTTGCATATATGAGTAATGTTTAATTAAAGTAACGATGTTTTGCCGTCAAAATTATACAAGTATATACAGTTTCTATTATGAAATTAATAACATTTTTTTAATGCACGCAAAAAACCTGGAAAAATAATTTTATTACTAACGAAATTTGATAAATTTGTCGCTTAAAGATTTTTGGTGTTCAATTGAAGGGGTTGTGAGGAGGCATTTGACGGGATCTCTCAGATTGCACATCACGCAACGTGAACGACAATCAATTGCTCTCAAGATTTAACTTTCTTTCCTTATACGGTCGTCCCAGTTAGCTTTCCATGTCGAAAGAACACCTCCAGTGATCCGAAGACAATCTGACGATCTGAAGAACCTCTTGATTCCACGCGGCGATCGTTCGATCCGTTGGGGATTCCGTACCTGAGGATCTCGAAAAAAAGGAAGTACCTTCTCTAATAAATTCCATTAGGCATGGGCTCTTGCGCGTAAGGGCCCCGATATTATGTTACGCGTTTTGACGTGCGCTCTCAATGGGCGCGCATCCATTACGTTGGCCGGGTGTGCGGCATCGGGTCCTCGAGGTCAGGACTCATTCAATCCGGGGTCCTCTGTGACGACGTGTTCCTTTCGTGCCCCTCCGCCCATAGGTCCCTTCACGAATGTGGATTCAGTCGCGCGCAAACCAGCCGAGCATAATTCGATTCACGATTCGCTGCTTCGCTTCGTCCTACCCGCGTGCGCATCCTTTGTCGCGCGATGCTCATCCTGGATACCGGATAGCGGCATGCAAGATCCCGTGCCCTTTTGTCGATGCTCGAACTTTCTCTCCTCTGGTCCTTCTCGGTCTGTTTTTATTTATTCTCCTCGAGCGACGACAACGACGACGACGACAACGAAATCCTCGCTCCTTCTCGTGCGCTCGAGCTGTTAGAACGGCGGGAAAAGGAGCGACGACGACGATGACGACGACAGAGTGAGATCCTTCAAGTAACTGTGTCAGGACAATACCTACTCCCGCCGATCTATTAGCAAGAATAACGACGTGCCACAGACTCTTCTGCCTCGATGGTTCCGGCAAGGATGAATAGACCGGCGCGGCTTCTGTCGAGCGCTCGAGCTCTCGAGTTGCGCGAACATCTCGTACGTAACGAACGGATTCTGGGGGTTAACAAGTTGCAGATATAATAGAAATGGTTGACAAGGTGCACTGACGACTACAGCGTTCGCTTCGCTGAAATTTCTATTAGCAAAAATTACTGTGGCTCTTGACGTTTTTTCCCCCCCGTTCCGCAACAGGACCAATCATTTGATTGAAAACATTTTTTTACATGTGCATTTATACGTATACATATATACGCAGATTTAATATCATACACGCTAATTCTACGGTTTGAGCAGTATTGTTGCATTAATTAAAATTTAATAGCCTCTGTTGGGAAATGTTAATATAAGGATTCATATTTGATCGCGCCGGATACGGATCCGGGGGGGAAGGAGGGTACAATAAAAGAATTCCACATTCGGGATTATTATTAATATATGATTATTATTAATTACGCCGATATATATTAATTTGTTCGCCAATTATACAATGTAATCGCAGCTGATGTTCGTATATCATTCGTTAATATCATCCATAGCGAATCTTGAGCGAAATTCAAAAGGGATATTTTACCGAGGTGGCTTTTGACTTCTGGAAGAGGGGCACCGTGCCCTTGAGACGTTATACTAGTTTACGCGTCTCTACCTTCGTCGATGGACCGATGCACATTGGTAGTAATGCCAAATGGTGCTTTCCTCATAGGGAGGGCAGAGGGAGGGAGGAAGGGAACCGAGAGCGAAATGTCGAAACTGGGAAAGTTTGGTCGTAAAAGGGTCGAGTGCTCTTGGTTGAACCAAGTCGGGCGATGGTAGGGGAAGGGTGAGGAGGAGAGGGTCGCGTAAGCGAAGCACGAATCGAAGTTGGAAGCTACGGTGAACGGGTGGAAGGAAGGATGAAGGGGAGACGAGCACGCGATTAGACGAGATTGAGAAAGTCTTTTGTCGTCGCACGGGATAAAACTTTTTCCTTCTTTTTTTTCTTGGCTCTCCTCTCGCACCCTCTTCCTTCATCTTTCGCTCACCCGGTTCCCTTCGCTGCCTCCCCCCCTGTCTTCCTCCGCTCACGCCGCCTCCTGTTGCGCCCTTTATCGTCCAATAGGATATCAGGCGACGTTCGTTACGACCACCAGAAAAAGAGTACGAACGAATCCGCCTCATTGGCTGGCACTCGATGCAGAAGAAGCAGCTCGAATTTCTTGCCGATATTCCCGTACCGGATCCCTTTGGACTTTTCGATATAATGCCCGAATATTTTCAAATGATTCAGCGATCGACTCACATAATTATACGCCATCTACATAAATTGAAAAAGGAGGTGATTTAAATTGTTCTCGAAATTATATTTACGAGGGGAGCAAAGATAAAGTTAAGTAATATTTTAGAAAAATATTGCACAAATATATTGGAACAAAGTAAACAAGCAAATTTCTCTAAGGCAAACGCGAGTACATACGGCACTGCTTAAACTATCTGACCGAAATTTAACTTTCCAACTGCTTGCGTTTACCACGGTGTGCATAAAGCCCGCTGAATATTACAGTAAGCGTCTAACAATAATCTGCTAACGGTCTTTCGTAGAAAATATCGAAATAAATGATACGACGGTCTTTTACATCTCGTGAATCAACGAATCGCATCAGGCGGCTTTTCATTTTTAATATCTCCCAACGATTACCTTAAGCCGCGGGACACTCGCGCAAATCCGTGCCGCTGCCTCGCGTTTGCATCAACGCTCGAAAGCGAACTTTTGCCGGTTTTGGATTTAAAAAAAAATCTAGGCTTAAAAAAATCCCAGATCACTCGCGGATAGGGTTAGCGATATTCCATGTCGCATCCGTCCACCCTCAACGGTCGCGGTGATGGCGCGTCACGTGTGAACCGGGCCTAATCGTGAGATCGGCTCAACCCTTCGCCAGATGAAAACCAGGGTCGCGGCCACCTGCCCTGGATTACTTAGTGCGAGCATTATAAGCCTCGGGACCGCCAGCCGCCCTAGATTCTAGGCGAATCCTCTCACGCCATCGTGTCGCCGCTGTCGCATTTCTTACTAACCATCAGAACCAACTTTATTCCGAGACGGCCAATTTTTGTCTCGAAAAAGAGGTCGTATTTCCACTAGACGTTTAGACTGAAAAATAACTTCTTTTCGACTACTGCAATCTTCTCTCTTTTGTAACCGTTACAAGGGTTGACTTTATTTTTATTACGTCAGTGTCCAAGGACGACGTACAATGCAGAAGCAGCCTGGCCTTTTCAAAAGAAAAATTTCACGGGCAAGAGATTTTTTTTTAAAGAATTCCTTTTTAACATTTTTATCGTTAGGCCTGGAAATTTATAACTCTATTGTAGAATACACCACGCAATTAAGAAATAAGTTAAAGGGTATCCAATTTCTCGAAACTAAGTATGTCTTTCTTTTATTGTTGCAGGGTGTTTGTTGGACAGTTCGGCACCACGGGGCCCGCCTGATGTGCCACCCCGTAACCCCGCAATGAGCCGGCTCAACGGAAGACTGCCAGGAAGTCACGCAGCGAGCGATCACGAACGCGATCCTGATCTCGAGCCATCCTGTCTCGTACGCACCCCATCCGGTAACTTCTACAATATACCAAGTGAGTTCACAGGCAGGGATCATTAAGTCTGATTTAGTAGGGAAAAGGAATGAGTGAGCAGTCATATAGATAACGTGGGAAACGATTTTCTCCTTTTCCTCCGTCCATGAGTACCTTGACCGATCTGAAATCGATTCGTTCTGCACGAAACGAAAATTTCAATAACAATAAAGAATTTTCATAATTTTAAAAGTTTCAAGTTTGCTTAAAAAATAAAATTGTATTATTGTTAAAAGATTAATTGTTGGAACTTTTCTTATTCTGAATTGTTCTTATCGATCTTGAATTATCGAGGTCTTTGTATCCTTGTTAAGAAAATTATCAGCTGCACAAAGTTGGTCAAAGAATCCATAGACGACAGTTTTGCTATTACTCCGTATATTTTCCCTTTCATCTTTTAAAAGATCTGCGATCGCCATTACCTTAATTAAAGAATATTGACCCGAGAAAATGTTCTCTCTCTCTTTCTCACACACACACACACACACACGCACACACACACACACACAAACACAGACAGACATACACACACACACACACACTCTGATCAGGTAGTCGCGTCACGAAATGAAAGAGACTATTTCCGTAGCAGTCCTCATTCTCTCGTATCTCTCTAAAGCATCGATTTATCTCCGCACAGACACAAATATGAAACTCCAGCGCTTTTAATAGTGTCACGCGATTAAGAAACGAAAAAACATACATCAAATACGAATAAATATTTGTTGGGGAGAGAAGCGCGTCTTCGCGAGCGCAAGTATATCCTGTTGTGGCGTCCCGCCGATGGTGGAGTGTCCCCCCTCGATAATGTCGGTGATGTTTGCGCCCGCCGAAAGAAGGCTTAGCAAAGGACGACGGCGGGTGACATCTTTGACGAGGGTATACATCGTAATCAGTGGTAACCAATGAGGGGGTCGGCCGAAGGGTGAGGTGTCGATAATTTTCAGACTCTCTTCCGTGCTTGGCTCATCTTATCGTCTCCAGACTTTTTAAAGATCCGACTGAAAGAGCCACGTTACGTTATCCGAAATTTTTCCTTTTTTTTTACGAACTTTTCTGTATCTTTGTCTGTTTGCCGAAGGATTCCGGAGGTATCCCTTCGCTTTATCTTGGGAAAGCAAGGCACGTTGATAACGCCGGTGATGCCTCGCGTGAGAAAACGCGGCCTCTCGTGAAATAAAAGTTCGAAATAAAAGTCGGGACTTGTTGGAGTAGCCTCGAGACTAACTTGACTGTAACAAGTCGAACGATTCTCAAAATTTAGTCGTCGCGGATTGGCTTGCAGAGAGCGAATTGGTACGAGCCGGTTTGCCAACTTGGTCTTTCGCGAGTTCTTCAAACTTACTCCCGCATAGGCAAATTAATTACAAATCTAATTTAAAAGGATCGTAACATGAAATAACACTGTATACCGATTGTAACTTTTCAACAGGATAAAAGAGAGATGTTGAAAAACTATCCAGCAGTAGTAGTAATTATTTGAGGAAAAGTAAAAAAAGGAGGTTGCAAATATTGAAATTGTGACGTCGTGAGTCGTTGGATTTAATTATTAGCGTTCACGATTTTATGATTTAAATTAATGACTTTTTTAGAAATTGTATAAAGATAAATGAACGATTTCCGTACGAGAAACAATAGGCGAGACCCAAACCCTATGCGGCGAATGAAGGACGAAACCTTGACGGTTTCACTTGTCCCTTGCCATACCACCGAAGCGCACTCTTGGAAAGAAAAGGGCGTCTTGCGGCGACATTTTTCCGAGGCACTCCACCGACGCGTGGTATCGACTACAGAGAAAACAACGGCGAAACCTAAGCTTTTCTACGTATAAAGTCTCCCCTGGTCCACTCCGGCAACTCGGCAGTCCGGGAAGTGTCCGGCACAAATACCCGGGCACCCAGTGACACGCTCCTTTCTCTTGTTCGGCTTGTCGTAAAGATTTTTCAAATTCCACGGTCGAGCGCCGAGGTTGACTTTTCTTCCGATGCATCTCTGTGCACCCTGATGTTTTTCTAAAGCAAACGTGAATCGCTTCAAAGGTTCTCTTAAAATCCATGGGATAGCTCGAACGAGTGATTTATGATTCTTACGATCCTTCGTCTTATTGACTGCTCGGTTATGACACCGTCTGACGCTTATGGTCGTCTGCATAATGCTAAGTCCATAGTCGGGGCCGTCTTTCCTAGAAATCACCTTGCTCACACAGTAGGTGAATTTGCTCTCGTTTTTCCGCTCGAGTCTATACCTACCTCGAGTCTAATCCCGTTTGTGTCTGTTACAGTTATGAGTTGCGTGATTGACGTTTAAATTGAGAAACGTTTTTATGTGCTGAAAGGATTACATTATCTGGACAATACTTATATTTGTGCGCACTTAATAAATCGATCACTTCTGTGCTGAAAAATTTACGACTGCGGTACATAAAAAAAAAGAAATCACTTCAAAAACAAAACATTTCAATTTTTGAAATAAATTGAACTACAACTGAAATTAATTGAATTAAAATTGAACTGAAATTAATTAAAAAGTTTTTTTTATCACAAATATTTTGTACACTCAAGCATTAGATACTTTTGTTTATATTTGCTAAGTTCTCTTCGTATATTTTTCGTGTTGTTGGAGAAAGGTCAGCTTACAACTCTTGACGAAGATATATAGCTCAATATTATGGCACCAAATTCTGGTCTCTCAAAATGATTTGACACGACCAGAACGCGGCACCAATTCGATGCGTACTCACGTTCAACTCTCCGTCAAAGCTGTTCTTCGCGTGAGGATACCTCTCGCGAGCGCATCATCAGCAGTAAATCACCTGGCAGGTCGCCAATTAGAATGAATTCTCACCGGCGAACCGCCGATTAGCAGATATTCCCCTTTAATTCGATTCCGGGCGACGGGGGTCGCCGTCTCGTGTGCCTAAGCACCCCGGAGGAAAATAAAGAAAACGAGAAAGACACCCTCCGGGTAAAGCGGAGAGTATCCCCCTCCCGAAATCACCGTAATCACCGATATCTGCCTAAATGGCATAATCACCGGATTTCGGGGCCGGAGCCCCAACACCTGCAATTAGCGGTGGTGGGGTCAGCAGCTTCGGCCGGGCCCTCTTCTCTTCCCACGCCCGCGTTTTACCGTTCCACCAAGAGGTACGCCTAAAGGTGCGCGGAATGTTAGAGTTTGGGCGAGCTCTCTCCCCGTAAGAAGACAAAGGGCGCTGAAGCAACGAAGGCTCTGCCTCGCCCGCTCTTCATATCGAGCGTCTCCCGAAAAAGGGTTTCGGTAAAGCGGGCTCGAGAGACGGGTTAAGTGTCAAGAACAACAAAGCTCGAACTCGAATGCCGCTTGCGCGCGTAAACGTGTAAAGTGGCTCATTAATATTCAAAACGCTAGAGCACTGCGTTTTAAATGCGCACCGCGTTACCACGCGCGACCGTATTTCGACATGCGGAGAGAGAGAGAGAGAGAGAGAGAGACTCGAGTTAAACTTCCAAAATTAATTCACAGCTTGTTTCAAATGTAAATACATTTCAGCGCGCTTATTTCTATTTTATCAGTTATTATATCCAGATTTGAATATGCAATTCTGATTTCTTTTTCCGCGATATTTTTCCGCCGACCATGAATGTTGCATACTTTTCTAATTTTGCGGCCGGAAATTGATGTAGAACTGCGCGTTTTCCAGACGTGCTATTTTATCGCAGCTAATAATACTAACCCGAATATTTCAGTAGGGTATCGCGAGAGACGTAATAGAATTCGTGTTACTCCGCTATTCCATGCCCCGAAACTTGTGTATTCGAGGTTTCCTCGGTCGAAGATTAACGAGTTAATACCACTCGTGCATATTGTTGCGAGAGTGTGATCCCCCAGATCACCACTATCCACCACTAATCATCAGTACTGTCATCACGTTCATCGAGTATGCGGAATCGCGTATACAGGAGGACGTATGTACTGTTTTCGTTTCCGAGATCGTAACTTCCGGAGCGATGCCTGAAAGATGAAACGAAAGGAAAAGCCACACGATTTCCAATGCATTATACTACCAAATTAGTTCCTCTCCCTTTTTTTTTTTTTAACAGAGACCTTTTTTTATGATTTCTCGTCGCCTTTACAAGGCCCCTCCCTGTGCTCGGTGGTTTTCTAACAATACTTGAGAACATCGCACACGCAGGCTTCCCTTCGCGCGGGTCATGGCTCGTCGGTTGCTTGAAATTCAAGCCGAAACCGCGATGAATCATATACTTATCGATTCAACAGGAGCCCGGCGACCGTCACCGCCGCGCCGTGCCGCCTCCTTCGTGTGGAAACCGCGCGAGGTGGAAAGACGTTCGCGTCTGGCATCACAAAGAATCGCGTCTGGCCGTTCACCGGGAAAAGCGCCTCGCGCGTTGAAAATGAAGAATCGACACTGTCGTAATTTATTTAACGGCCAGCCACGCCTCGCGCTCGCTCGCCAGCCAGCCAGCCAGCCTCCGCACTCGAGCGCTCCTAATTATACGTTCCGCGCGTAATCGGAAATGCCCGGCGTGAGAGGGTATATAAACGTAAGCGATGGGCGTTGATTATCCCGACGACGGATCGACGTCGGGCATTTTTAACCCCGTCAAATCCCAACAGAGATCCCACGTCAGTACGTAATACGTGCTGTCTATTAGCGGCTCTAACGATATCATTTACATCGGTAAATCAGTTAACTTGATAGAGCGGCTTAATCTCGGAGCGCGCAACTTTAAAAATCGAGGAATAATGCCCGTTGCTCCGCAAAGCGCAACGGGGCGCTCGTCGAAAAAGCTATCTTACCGCCAATTTTCCGCGTATATTATGACGCTTCCTGTATAATACGATTTCGTATGCATTACGTAAAATGTAAACTACATCGCGCTGAATTGCATTTACATTTTGGACGGCGGAAAAACTTGACGTGGCGGGGTGGAGGAGAGGGGGGGGAAGAGGGGGCGCCTACGTTGTTTCCCACGAGAAATTTCGCCGATCTGTCAGACGCGAATGTAACAAACTGTCTTCATCCTCCGTTTCTCTTCTCTTTTGCAGAGATACCGAAGAATGAATACAACAACAAGAATCAGTCCACGGGGAACAGTCCAATAAAGGTGGAGCTGCAGAACAACATGGACAGGTAAGACCGTTTACCGCACAATACTTCTTTCTGCCTCCGCTCCGTGCGGCGGAGGTGTCCCCGGGTGGATGAATTGGACCGCCGTATGATATACGAGAGAGAGAGAGAGCGCCGAGAAAACTCGTGTTCCGGAAACCGAAAACACACGATCGAAGGTAGAAACGCAGACACGAAACCGCGCGCGGCCGACTTCTGACTGCTACGTTTCTTTCTTCGTGCCACTCGAAAGATCCTCATGAATCATCCATTCAAGTCGACTCGCGCGGCACAATGAGTCAATGTTTGAGCGTGGATCGCCGTAAGGAAGCATTGCCACCTCGCTCTGCCCTCGTGACGCCCCGCCCGTGGAAAATCGCCGCCGGTTCTACGGCGGCGTACCTTTGCCAGAGAGAAGCCATTCGCCGC
This sequence comes from Solenopsis fugax, assembly GCA_003595255.1. Classification (NCBI taxonomy): domain Eukaryota; kingdom Metazoa; phylum Arthropoda; class Insecta; order Hymenoptera; family Formicidae; genus Solenopsis; species Solenopsis fugax. The sequence goes on from QKQZ01048786.1 coordinate 13,065, forward strand.
AGATCTACAGCGGAACGCGCCACCGAAGCTTGCAAAAAAACGGCTGCTGCTACGGAGATTCACGTCGTGTTTACGAAGCCGGTAAACGAACTTCTTTTGGCCGCGGGGCGAGAGAGGAGAACGGGATTTGATAACGCGCTCTACCCTGGGAGCGAACGGGAGATTCGAGTTTCTCCGCTTTTACGGTATGCAAATTTGCTAAATGGCATTAACGCGCGGCTCCAAAGTTGAGCGAGTCATTTTTAAGAGATTGAATAGAACGATATTGAAGTAATACGAAATGAGAAAACTAATTTGATAATAGCCAGTGCTAATTCTCAGCCTTTGCCTCAGTTCGAGCGCGCAGTACAAATTTTTTTCTTTTCTTTTTTTCTTTTTTTTTTCTTCTTTTTTTTGGTTAGTTGTTTCAGTGAATTAATTCGTACATTCTGGAATTTTTTTTTATATCTTACGGAAGCGTAAAATCCAAGGAACACGACGTGATTTGATATTCTATTCTACCCGCACAAAATTAATATTTCACTTATCTTTATTAAAAATCAAAGCAATGCGGAATATCCTAAATATGTAAATGTGATAAAGCCGAAGAGCTTAACGTCCAGAAACGTAGAATATTTCAATATTGGAACTTTGTAACGAATAAGTCAAACATTCGGTTAAACATTTCGACATCGGGCTGTAAAATGGAGAATTCAGAGACCGGAAGTTTCACTCGGGGAAACTCCAAATCGTCCGCTTTTATTTGGTTTGCGCGATAGAGAAAAAAAAAAATGCGCGTCCAATCCGCGTAGAATCAACAGCGGGAGAGAGGACGCCTGGTAGACGCCGCTTGGTTCTCGTTTTTTTCATTATCACGCGGTGCAGCGAAAGCAAACGCGCTTTCCCGCTCGCGCTTCAGAATCCGACGGTTGCGTTTAAATATTTTGGTTAGACATTTGTGAATTACTTGGAAAGCGCGGCGGCGGCAGCAACGTTCAGTACAAACACACTCGAGGGCTGCTGCTTTTCCACGGGGGTATGTAACGAGCGAGAATACATTACGAGTTTCTCGAACGTCACGAGGGAGAGTGAGAGAAGGAAGGGGAGGAAAGAGAGTGAGAGAGAGAGAGAGAAAGATGAAACTCCACACTACACACGAAACTCCGAGAGTTCGGTCGAACGTGCCTGAAAATTGTACCGAGGTGCCGAATTCCTCGGCGGTGTTTCTCTAATTACAACGGCGGCGCATCGAGAAATTATGCAACAGCGGGTGTAACGGGAGAAGGAGGGGGGGG
>QKQZ01048786.1:14354-37604 GCA_003595255.1 Solenopsis fugax
GGGGGGGGAGGGTGAAGGGATTCGGTACGGACGGCTATCTAACTTTTCGGATAAAACGGTGGGATAAAGATTAATCTCTGACCGCTAATGAGCGGAGAGAGATAATGCACGTGTTAGGCGGGTCTGCTACCGTCGTGGTAGGAATATATACACACATGCGGCCGCTACAAATCGACCTTCATTGATTTTCAGAGTACCTTTACCTTACGGGCACGCCCCGTCGATGATCCCGATGAGGAGACAAAGCATCCGCTGTCATTTCCGCAAGGGAATCGATTGGTGCAGCTGGAAACTAATTGCTATAGTAGCAATTATGCTCTCGCTCTGCTTGACCGCGGCATTAGCCTACATGGCAGGTAATTATTCGCATATTACATTCCGAGCAATTTTTCTTTGCTCTAAGAAATATATTTTACATTGCGCGCGTAATGATATCTTAAGTAGAAATTTAATCTATTAAATGCGTTATTCTTAAGGATGCATTAGACATGTAGTCCCTGCAAAGTAAATAAAATTTGGAAATATGTTTAATATTAATATTTCCATTAAATTTATACATATGAAAATTGTGTGAAGAAGATAATATTTTTATTTACTATATTTGTTATTAAAAATTAAATTATTTTGTACAATAAAAATCTCAATTTTTTATGTATTTTATGTATTCAAAATGATTTAATCAAAGTTTTATTGTGATTGTTTAGTTATTTCGTAAATAAATAAATAAATTTTGTTTATTTTACAGAACTGATCTCTGTATTGCAATGAAACTTTACATAAATCTTCTTGAATATTTAAAGTACTTGAATAAAAAAAGTTCAGATTTTTTTATTATTTCTTATTTCATTATTAATTATATTTTCATTAGGGTACTATCTACTTCCTATTAAAACGTCAAATTTTTTCTACTATTTTCAAATGCAATGTAAAACATGCTATAATTTTTTCATAACTTTTTTAATGTTTTGAGAAGTGTCCTATACATCCTTAATGAATGTCTGAGAGACGTTTCTAAAAAAAATTTTACGAACTCGTCTTTATCTATCATATATTTAGATAATTTTTAGATTTTCATATTGCCTGTAATTTTTGATGCGATACGGAGTAACGTAGTGTACTTAAAAATAACGTAGTGTAATCTTTAATCCTGCTGTTCTGTTCAGGTCTATTTGACCCTAAATGTATTTTATTTTCTTGCTAATACACTGTTAAAAATATCATGAAATTTAATGATTTTTTTCTTTCATTTTCCCCAAAACGACACGATCATATAATAAATTCGAACATGATAGCAGGATTAATAAACTAACACCACGTCCAATTTTAATTGATCCCTTATTAAGCATCGAATTTAGTGAACTGGTCGTACCAAGGGACGAAGGCATGCACGCTCGTGGTGGGTGAGAACGCCAAGCCGCCGTCGAGCGAAACGAACAAGACCTCCACACCGTCCACGTCGACGTCGCAAACGAGCGGCAAGACGCGGCAGACAGGAGGAGGTAATATTAGCATGTCGGATAGCATGTTGCTAGATGGTGTCGTATACAGTCGCAAGCGTAGGGACACATTTAACGAGCATGCGTTGCACCAAACTGTCGCGCCACCACCCTCTCGTGACTCCGAGGAGCTGTCCTTGACCTTGACCGCTGTCGCCGGGGCGGAAACCTCGGGGTCCGGGCAGCGGTCAGTCCCGTTGCATGAGGAGGAGTCTTCTGGTAAGGTTGTGCATGATCCGGAGCATGTGGACGGTCAAAGTCCGGTGAGAGGTGCCATCGGCCGCTCGACCGAAGCTGCCGAGGACGCCGTGGACGCGCCGCCGCCGGAGTCACCGGGATCAACGGCTCCCTCGCAGGCGGTACAGCTTGTCGTGAATGTCTCTTCTACCGCTACTAACTACTCGCACGATCGTTCGACTCATACCACTGTCGCTGTCGACCATCTCGCCTCTTCATCCTCTGTCTCTGTCGGCTCTGGTAATTCTCTCGCGTCAGCTTCCATTCGCCAATCGCCTCGTAACGAGACGTCCAGCGCGAGCCCGCGATCGCCGCAAAGCACTTCCGCGAAGTTCACCTCGAAGTCCCCGGCTCCGGACGACATCGACGTCGTCGCCGAGACGCGGCATCGGGAGGCGCATGTTGCCTCGAGAGCTTCGATAGCGAAACTCAGCCGCGATGACGCCGCGGATTTCGACCGCGATACCGATAACGCCGGCACGTCCGAAAGTTCGGACATTGCCGAAAGCAGCGACGGCACCGGGACTACGACGTCTGTATCCGGCGCAAAGTCCACGAAACTTGGCGCAGATAGCACCGATTACAGCCAAGTAGTCGGCGGAACTACGGAAAATGGCAGTAACGTTTTCCCCGTCGATTACAGCGATAATATAGACTATAGTACTGTAGAACCGACGACTGTAACAGAGATACGCTCGAACGAACTGAAAACGAAGGGTCAACAATCGAACGTAAGTAATTCTAATTCAAGAGAAGAGCTCGTTCCCGTAGAAATGGAGCAGGAAAAAGTAGATGCTAGTATAGTTTCGCCTAGTATAAATAATGAAACGATGCTAAATACTTCGTCGAAAATGGATGGGAACGTTGATAAACCTGTGGAAGATGTAGCCGAGATTGCCGAAGATCGCGATGACGTGTCCAAGGAAAAAATTAGCTCGAATGACAATGACAATTCGACCTTCTTTGCAAAAAATGATGGTACTCGGAAGACAATAAATATGACCGTGAAATCGGTACAATCCCAGATGTTTGATATCGTGAAAGAAACGCAGGAGCTCTCCAGAGAATTTTCGTCCTCCGAATCCGAGGCCTCGTCCGATTTGACTAAAATTTCCGAACAGTCTGAGGAACTGCAACGAGACTATCCTGAGCCGATTTACAGCTACGGGCAGGACGAGGTGGAGATCGTCAACCTTCAGCACAAGAAGCAACCTAGCGAAACCGCGAAAGCGGAACGTCCTGTTGAATCATCCGAGTCCACGAGTTTTGACAACGACGTAAAGATAGATACCGCTTACCGAAACGAACGGGATAAAGACGATTTACCTGTTATCGTGAAAGAAAAGAAAGTTATTAACAAGTTCAAAAAGCAGTTCCACGAGGCGTCTACCGATTCTGACGAATCTGAAAATTCCCCATCGATTAATACTAATTATAACTTCCCTCCAAAGGACACCTTGCATGAAACGTTGCATGATTCATCGGGCGACGCATCACTCAGGTTCCCTTCTCGATCCAACCTTCCGATGACCCAACGGGTGCAAATCGTAGAAGTACCCGTTTACCGTGACAGTCATTCGCAGCCATCGTCTTCATCTTCTTCATTCTCACCGTCATCGCATCGAGTGCTCATAAACGTAACGATCGCCACCGAGGACTCATCCGTCGTTTCCTCGAGGCCGCTGTACGTCCTGTCGGTGTCGGTGCCGACGGAAAGCGGCGCGATTAGCCATTCATCCGGGATTAACGTCGATCAGGCGCAGATGCACACGGCCGAGCGACTATCGGAGCCGTCTGCAGCAAGCACGAAAAGAATCCCTGCTAACGACGATGAGTCGATTGACGTGGTCGATACGCGATTACCACCACCGCCGCAACCACCTGCCTCGCCACCGGCGCCGATCTGGGCCGGCGGCGAGTGCGAGTGCTCCTGCCCTTGTATGGGCTCATCCTCTGACGAGTGGGACAACTTTTCAGCGATCGACGATGATCTCGAGCAGGAGCTCGAGAGCATTAACTCCACTCTATTAGCCGAGAATTTCCCCGAGGAGCTAAGGGAAAAACAGACGGATAAAAAGGACAAAGAATTATTCGCGAAAGATTCGATAAGGCAACCTGACGCAGCCTCCACTACTGAAGACTATTATCCTTCGTCGACAGACAACACCGTGGAGAGTGGCGAATCAATCAACGTGACCTCCGCATCGACTTACGAACCGGAAGTAAGCACTGATGTGTGCTCTTGTTCTGGGAGCACTCCGCTACCCCCAGAGCCCACTATATTGATTCTCGAAGGTGAGGCCCCGTTTTCTTTCTTTCTTTCGTTTGATCTTTTCTTCCTGAGAATCACTTCTCTTGTTCTCTTCCGATACTCTCCACATTCCGTCTTTGCTGATGCTAATGCTCAACTTCTTCGCTTGTCGTTTCACTCGTGAACTAGTTAAACGCGAGTTCTATGTTAATTTGCTTTGTATTGTTGTAATCGTTGTAATGTGTTTTGTGGTAGTGGGTAGTGTAATTTGCATATATTATAACGGTGACACGGTTTTAAGTCATTACTAAGAATTACTCTTAATCAATTCCTGCACGGAGTGTTCTTATTACTTAGTTGGCATTTGTAACTGGCGCAAAAATGTGTAATGCACAAGAGTATGTATATTCTTTTCAATAGAAAAATAATTGTCATTGCGGTCCCATTAATTGTGAAATAACTGATACTAAAATGAAACAGTAAGACATTTGATTTAAAAATAAAATGAAGAAGAATAACGTTCACAAAATACCGACATGCATAAGCATCCATGCCAAGCAGACCCGAGAACATTTCACTTACAAGAGTGAATTCTCACGTCTGTTGGATAATGTAATCTCGACGCTGTGTAACTTAATACCAATTTTGGTCTTTTCCTGTTAAAATCAGCTGTTCAGTACAAGTTGTAATATAGACAGTTACTTTTTGGTAGATACATAACGCAATTAATTATACTAAAATTACTAATAACGATCTCGATTTACATTATCCAACGGATATTCGAGCTTCTCAGTCGCGTATCGCTTCTAACCACGACTCGTGTCTGTAGGTGGGCGAACCTTTCCTGCGAGTTCCTTCCCGCCTGACGGAACGACCTTCGCTCAGGTCGGTTTAGGGCAAAAACTCAGCAAGGAAATATCGCCGTACGGCTACTGGAACATGCAGTTTTACCAATCAGAAGCCGCCTACGTTCGCTTCGACTACAGCATCCCGCGTGGCGCGAGCATCGGCGTGTACGCGAGGAGGAACGCGCTGCCCACGCACACGCAGTACGATCTACTGGAAGTTCTCAGCGGTTTCAAGGCTCGGACCACCAGGGCGTCCCATGTTAGTGTTATTGTATGTGCCGCTAACCCATTTTTATTTCTCTTTCTGCGTAACATGCCAATAATCTCGAGTAGAAACCATATTTTTTTTCTTTTTTTATTCTCCCCTATATATCGACAACAAATATGTATATATGCGATTGATTCAAGCACTAACGGTTTAATTTAATTTCAATTTGCGATTGTTTTCACAGCCTTCGATGAAGAAAGAGGTGACCCAGTACATGGAACCGGGACATTGGTTCCTTTCGCTTTATAACGACGACGGAGATCCTCACGAAGTCTCATTCATCGCCGTGATCGCCGAGGATATGACGCATAATTGTCCGAACGGTTGTAGCGGCAAGGGCGAGTGTCTTCTAGGTCATTGTCAGTGCAATCCTGGTTTCGGTGGCGAAGACTGCAGCGAGAGCGTCTGCCCCGTTCTCTGCAGTCAAAGAGGTGAGCTTATAGTAAAAAATATCGCGGTCAAAAGTTAATTGATAATCGGCTCTTATTTGTTTTAATTGTGCAAATGTCGGTTTTATAATAATTCCTATTTACCTTTGTATATGTTATATTATACATACGTATGCATATATATTATTATATGAAATTATTGCTATAGAAATATTGAGAAATCTGCGATAATAGGATTCAACCGTTTGGTTAAAATAACATTAAATTGAAATCCGTATCGGAATTTTAATAAACTTCAAAAATCGGTTATTGGTTACGGGTTTGATTAAAATCCTATTGAAATAGAAAGAAATAACGATTGGTAGGTTTTTTAATCGATTAAAAAAACCAAGTCCGCGCGGCTTCGTTTATTGATTTCTTTTAAATAGAAATCAAAGCCGATTACGTTTCACTCGTTTCAGTATTGCACTTTTGCAAATACTAGCGATACATGTTAATTTCCTGGTGCTTGGCACACCAGTTTTCCTCTTAGTGTACTCGCGAAACGAATATTTATTTACTGTAAATAAAATATAGTAACTTAATTTTTAAGAGGAGTGCAGCAGTGCATTTTTGCAATTTCTGGATCTAATCAATTGAAATACAAATATTTTCGATTAGTTAGTCGGTTAGTTACAATGATAATCGTGTCGAACTTTAATCGTTCCCACTGAAATCAATTTTATCAAGTCTTGCGCGCGTAAATACTTCTTCCTTCGGGTCTCGTCAACAAATAATTTCGTCGTTCCGATTCAGGCGAGTACATAAACGGTGAGTGCCAATGCAATCCCGGCTGGAAGGGCAAGGAGTGCTCCTTGCGACACGACGAGTGCGAAGTGCCCGACTGCAACGGCCACGGTCATTGTACCAACGGCAAGTGCAACTGTGTACGCGGCTACAAGGGAAAGTATTGCGAAGAGGTTGACTGTCCGCATCCGACTTGCTCCGGTCACGGTTTCTGCGCCGAGGGTACGTGCATCTGTAAAAAAGGTTGGAAAGGAGCCGATTGCAGTCAAATGGATAAGGAAGCACTGCAGTGTTTGCCGGACTGTAGCGGCCACGGGAACTTCGATCTGGAGACTCAGACCTGCCTCTGCGAGCCCATGTGGTCCGGTGATGATTGCTCGAAAGGTGAGTGAATGAATGAACAACCATAACTATATTTCAGGAAATTATCGAGCAACAAGTAAATCGCTCGTGAATATATCATTTTTTCGAAAAGAATAAAAAATAGAAAATTAGTTCTATAGTAGGATTTTAAAGATAAGAAAAAGAAAAAGAATTAATGCTAGTTTTGTTCTACAGTATTCTAAAAATTTTATTAATTTTTTTCTTGTATGATAAATATCTTTGGGGATATTTTGAACGATTCATTTTAACATTTGACATTTGTCATGTGCTTATAAATTTATTTTAAAGATTACAGTTATGTCGATACTAACGTTATTGACAAGGATGTCTATGTCAACATTTAAAATCAGCGAAATAATCAGAAATAATTGCGATATGAAATTGGAACAAAAGTATCGATCGTACGTTCGTACTTTCGACGAACTGACGATTCCTATGTTTCCAGGTTTCTGGACGGTGGTGGAACTTACGAAGTAAATTTTACGAGACTCTCTCACGCCATTAACTGTCCACTTTTCTAGATTCCCCTCTCTTCTCATAACTTCATTTTACTTGTCGGACGATCATCGCTTTGCTTCTAGAGTGTCCGCTTCTAGAGACTAACCACACTTCCGTATTCCTAAGTTTCGAGCAACCGTTTTTAATCTCTTGCTTCGCCGTGTTTCAGAACTATGCGATCTTGATTGCGGCCCTCACGGGCATTGCGTGGACAACGCCTGCGATTGCTTGCCAGGCTGGTCCGGCGAGCTGTGCAATCTGAAGCAATGCGATCCCCGTTGCAACGAGCACGGACAATGCAAGAATGGCACGTGTCTATGCGTCACCGGATGGAACGGAAAACACTGTACGATGGAGGGCTGTCCAAATTCCTGTTCCGGTCATGGACAGTGCAGGGTGTCGAGCGATGCGCAGTGGGAGTGTCAGTGCTATAACGGTTGGGATGGCAAGGATTGCAGCGTGCTTCTAGAACAGACATGCAACGACGGGCGAGACAACGATAAAGGTATAGTACAGTGTTTAAACATCGTTTTATTTTTTTGTTAATTTAATATGGAAATATTATTTAATATGTTAATTTAATATGGAAAAGGAAACTTGATTATTATTTGCATATTGTGCACAATATCTCGTAGATATAATCCGTTTAATTTTAAAGTTAAACAATAGACAAAGTAAACTAAAGGATGTGCAAATTGGAATTTGAGATACTTGTATTTGTTTAAAGTATTAAATATTAGATTATTTGTTCAAAATGAAGCTATACTTGCTCGAAGCTCACCAACAAGTATATTTTTTCTTTGCGACTTTAATAGAAGATAATATGTCTTTTAGATGGTCTCATTGATTGCGCCGATCCGGAGTGTTGCTCCAATCATATATGCCGTACCAGCCAGCTGTGCGTTTCAGCTCCTAAACCAATCGATATATTACTACGGAAACAACCGCCTGCCATCACCGCATCCTTCTTTGAGAGAATGAAATTCCTAATCGACGAGGGCAGTCTGCAGAACTACGCTCGTCAGGAGACCTTCAACGAGAGGTAAGTTTGCCGTCGATCGTTGAGCGAGACTTTCCCCTCTTGTCCTTGCGACCAATGTCGTCGTCATGGTCCTCGTCGTCAACGCGTTAAAATCGTTAGCGAAAATTGTCCGTCCCGATGTCGATGTTGCGTCTACAGTCTGCGTGTCTCTGAGTAAAAAAAAAAATGTAATAGGAATCTCAATACATGCGCGATCATGAGAGAATGGCAGCATTAAATAGGAACACATTAATCACTGATGTTTTACGCTGACGCTTTCTTTCACATATGGATTTCTTAAATAATACGAAATAAATTGTTTCTCAACATAAATATAGTTGAATTATATTTTTCAAGAATTTTTTTCATGGCGATTAAGTCTCGAGTAAAAATTCTGATTGATGTAAAATTCACTAAAAGCATTCTCGCGCGCGAAGAAATAAGATTTCATTATTCAATTTGATTCTTAAAGCTTCTAAAAGAGATTTCTAAGATTTCCAATAGCTTGCTGCTCGGAAACTATTGGTGCCTCGGCATCGTTATTAAGGTCACATCTATTTCAAATTAGGCAAAGGATCCGTATGGCAAAGGAAGTGCATGGGAGGGGGGAGGGGTGAGCCCGTGTAAAAGCGTGGATCGCGAAGGTCGAGAAAGTTGCATGCTCGACGGGACGACTAAAGGTTATTAATAATACGAATATACGGTCCCTTTGACTCGAGCCGGGAACCGAATCGGTTGAAAGATTAGTCGGGCAAAGCCGATCGATCTCTATTTTTAACTAAGCGGGAAGAAGCGCGCACACACAGAGAATAGGGTCCCAGCTTTCTCTCTCTTTCTCTCTTGTTGGGACCCGGTAATCTTTAGCTGCCTCTACGCGCATATTACAAGATACACGCATACCCCTGTACATCTCTCTCTCAGTACACATGTATTACCGACAGTACAGACACGAGGATGCATATACATAGATTTCAATATATTATATCTGCGTTGTTGTGACCCGTGTGAAATCACATCCCAACAGTTTTCTACATATGTTTTGTACGTACGTGTGCGCGAGCGTGTGCCCTGCACTAAAACCTCCTGCCCCTTCCTCTTTAGCCCTCGTCTCCATTAATCTATTTCTCTTTCTCTTTCTCTCTTTCATTCTCTTTCTCTGTCTATACCCCCATCTTTATCACAGTCCCTTACTATCATCTATCTATCGGTATATCAATCCAACGCCCGTTCTTTCGATACTTTCTCTTTCTCTCTTTCTCATGTCCGTCCGAGTGGAGCTTGCGTGAATGTGTGAGTCCATGTTTAAGCCTCGAGCTTTTCGCTCATCATGCTGGCTAAGGGGGTGGGTAGGGGATACAATAACCGGACAGTTTTTTCTCCCCGACGCGTCAGGTCCATTGGAAGGGACCGGCAAATTCTAGTAATCCGGAGACGCGACGTATCGAAATTCTTCGTAAAAGCGGAAAGTTTTCCTCAGACTCTTCTATATTTTTATCCTCGCCTCTGAAAATCCTTTGATACTTTTTTTTTCTTTCTCTCCCTCTCTCTCTCGCCCAACCCTCGGTCCTACGTCCTCCTCTTCCTATTTTCGCCTTTAATCGCATCATTTTAACTCGGCTCTGTTTTATCCGTGCTGCCCGGTCAGTATGTTCTGGAATCACTTCAACACAAGGTAAGAAAACCAGACGTCGATAAAGCTCGACTAAATGAACGAGGATCCGTAATAAGATCCGTAGCAGTAATGAAAGAACCTGCTGCTGTTTGATAATATTTTCGTGCATTTGGTATCTCTCACGTATCTGTACATAAATACATCCTGCATCCTGATCACGACGAATCGTGAGTGTGTGCGTTCGACTGTGCTTGAGAAGTCTGACCTCTCTCGATTTGATTGAATCTCAGCAGGTCTCCTTGGATCATGTATTTCTGCACCTCGCATTCAGAGTACCAGTCGTTTCCAGGATGATGAAAGAACTTGGATATCACCAAAGAATCACTGTCATTACTCTCACTAATACTGATGATACCTACGTTCTTTCATTTTACTTGAGAACGACAGGATACTACGGAAAATCAAAAAGACACACGGTTCATGTAATACACGATCTCAGAATCTCTATCTTGACAGTTGGAACACATTCCACGATCGTTCGAGCTCGCACTTCGTCCTCCGTTATTGTTGAACACATTCTCGTGTTGCATGGTTCAGTTACCTTTTGATTCCTACGTTGTGTTTCGTGCCTTTTACGTTGAGCTTCCGACTTTGTGTTATTCGTGTATGTATATAATATATATATATATATATATTGACTGTACTTCTTATATAAGTAGTGACTTGTCCTCGACCATTATGCTCCAGTGCCAAAGAGGCACGATTGTTGAAGGTTCGACTGTCGTACACCATATTGCTTGTTTAATAAACTATAGGCAACTGCAATCTGACAGAGAGATCCGAGAAAATCGTTCGAAACGTCAAAATGAAAAATAAAAGAGAGAAATTCACCGATTATCGTTATTTGTGCAGCGGACAGTCCAAGAATAGTTCCTCTTTAGCACTGAGAAGCAAAATTGACAAAAGTACATCGCGTTGAATATTTAACGTGTCTGCATACACGATTGGCGATTAACGCCCGATATCGAAAAAATTATTAACCGGCGAAAGGATTCTGTCACATATATACGAGTAAATGGACGCACGTTACCCTTCAATGTAAATTCACCCTCGATTGCTCCTGTCTTTTTAAACGTGAGGAACGCACTTAGCGTTTAATTATAGCGATTTTCCCCGTCACAGATATCGAACTCTGGATCAATCTTAAAGATCTATTCTTAAAGCACTTGGACCTGAAGCAAGACACCCGAGATCTGCTCTCTTTACTTTATTATCGCCTTATTTTAATAGATACAATTTACATTATAATGGATAATTAAAAAAGAGATATTCCTAATTTTTTATTAACAGTACAGGTTTTGTGTTCATCACTATTATTTTTACGAATCTACAAAAGCAAAAGATAAAACGTCTAATTTATGTATCAAAGAAGTTTTAGCTTTTCTTAACGAAAAATTAAACGCGTCAGACCTCTCATTAAGTGTTATCAAGTGGCAGTATCTTCTCGTCGGTACTTCCTCCAAAGAGGAGATGTTCGAGAAGTGTGAAAGACAGTAAAACGTAGTAGATTGAGATTAGCCTAGAGAATAGCGATTGCTTTGTTGGTAGTGTACGACGAAGCACACAAAGAAATGATCTTAGACTATCTACTTGCTCGTGAGTTTCCTGCGATTAATACGGTCGTTATCTAACAGCCGATCGGCCGTCATACGTGGTCGCGTTGTCACACACCTCGGCACGGGATTGATGGGAGTGCGGGTCAGCACCAGTACGCCCCTGGAAGGTTTCACCCTCACGCGAGACGATGGTTGGTTTGATCTTCTGGTAAACGGCGGTGGTGCTGTAACTTTGCAATTCGGCAGGTCACCTTTCAAGCCGCAGAGTCATATCGTCTTCGTGCCTTGGAACGAGGTGAGCCTGAATTTCTCACGTAATAAATTCATCGCGTGACACAGGAGACTTCTAACATTCATTTTTAATTAAAGACAAGATAATGGAGGTATTATTTGTTTTTCACTTCAGGTCGTCATCATCGACAAGATCATTATGAGCACTGCCGAGGAGAAGCCACCCATACACGTTCCGCATGCGTGCGCAGCTCACGATTACGATCTCATGAAGCCGGTCGTCTTGGCGACTTGGAAACACGGTTTCCAGGGTGCCTGCCCCGATAAGAGTGCCATTTTGGCGGAGTCGCAAGTCATACAGGAGAGCTTACAAATACCTGGAACGGGCTTGAATCTAGTGTATCATAGTTCCCGTGCGGCCGGTTATCTATCCACCATACAACTGCAGCTGACTCCGGAAGTCATCCCGCCGACGTTAAATCTGATACACTTGAGGATCACGATCGAGGGTATACTCTTTGAAAAGATCTTCGAGGCCGATCCCGTGATCAAATTTACTTACGCCTGGAACCGCCTGAACGTTTATCGTCAACGCGTCTATGGGGTGACGACTGCCATGGTTAAGGTCGGCTACGAGTACAGCGACTGCAAGGACATTATTTGGGACGTACAGACGACGAAACTGAGCGGTCATGACATGTCTATTTCGGAGGTCGGAGGTTGGAATCTGGATATTCATCACAGGTATAACTTCCACGAGGGTATTTTGCAAAAAGGCGATGGCTCGAACATTTATCTGAAGCACAAGCCGAGAGTCATCCTCACCACGATGGGAGACGGTCATCAAAGACCGCTGGATTGCTACGACTGCGACGGGCAAGCTTCGAAACAGCGTCTCTTAGCGCCCGTCGCTCTTGCCACTGCCGCAGACGGCTCCATTTTCGTCGGTGATTTTAATCTAGTCAGGAAGATACTCGTCGATGGAACAGTTAGAACTGTGGTCAGACTAAAGTACGTAGCTAATGCTATTTTATTAAGCAATCATTCTTTGATCTCTTTCTTTTAAAATTTTATTTTAATTAAAACTAACTTTAAAATTTTATTTTAATTTTCTTTTAGCGCAACCAGAGTATCATATCGTTATCACATCGCTCTGAGTCCTCTGGACGGCATTCTCTACATATCGGATCCAGAATCCCATCAGATCATCCGCGTTCGCGATACTAACGACTACACGGATCCCGATCATAACTGGGAGACAGTAGTTGGCTCCGGGGAACGTTGTCTTCCTGGCGACGAAGCTCACTGCGGTGACGGCGCTCTCGCGCGAGATGCTAAACTCGCTTATCCCAAGGGAGTCGCCGTTTCTGCAGACAACGTCCTGTACTTCGCTGACGGCACGAACATCCGAATGGTCGATAGAGATGGCATCATTACCACTGTGATCGGCAATCACATGCACAAATCTCATTGGAAGCCGATACCCTGTGAAGGCACGTTGAACGTTGAGGAAGTCCATCTTCGTTGGCCAACCGAATTGGCGATCAATCCTTTGGACAACTCTCTGCACATGATCGACGATCACATGGTCCTCCAGCTGGCGCCGGACGGTCGCGTCAAAGTCGTCGCTGGTCGTCCACTTCACTGCGCTTCCCCATCAGCTTCGTTCGACACAGAACTCGCGACCCACGCCACTCTCGTGATGCCGCAGAGTATCGCTTTCGGTCCATCGGGCGATCTCTATATTGCCGAAAGCGATTCGCAGAGGATCAACCGCGTTCGCGTGATCGGCACCGATGGCAAGATATCACCGTACGCCGGCGCCGAATCCAAGTGCAACTGCCTGGAACGCGGCTGCGACTGCTTCGAGGCCGATCACTATTTGGCGTCCACCTCTAAATTCAACACCATATCCGCGGTGGCGGTTTCTCCCGATGGAGTGGTACACATTGGCGATCAGGCCAATTACCGAATCCGCTCGGTAACGGCAAGCATTCCCGATGCGAGCGGCGCGCGAGAATACGAGATATATGCGCCCGACACGCAGGAGATCTACGTGTTCAACCGATTTGGCCAACACATTGCCACGAAGAACATTCTTACTGGCGAGACTGTGTATCTTTTTACCTACAATGTCAACACCAGCAACGGTAAGCTCAGCACAGTGACGGATGCAGCTGGCAACAAGGTCTTCTTGCTCAGAGATTATAGCAGTCAGGTAAATTCGATCGAGAACACGAAGGGACAAAAATGCAGACTGAGAATGTCCAGGATGAAAATGCTGCACGAGTTGAGCACGCCCGACGATTACAACGTCACCTTCGACTATCATGGACCTACGGGTTTACTAAAGACGAAGCTCGACAGTACCGGACGTAGCTACGTCTATAATTATGATGAGTTCGGTAGACTGACGAGCGCGGTGACTCCTACGGGTAAAGTAATCAGCTTAACGTTTGATCTCAGTCTGAAAGGTGCCGTAGTAAAAGTCGGACAGAACAACAGGAAACCCATCTCGATGCTAATTAAAGGATCATCCGTCGTCACGAAAATCGGTGAAGCCGAACAAAGGACAACAGTTCTCGCAGATGGTTCAGTCGGAAGGGTGACACCATGGGCTCACACTATTAACACCGATTCGATGCCATATTCGATTCTAGCAGAGCTCGAGCCTTTGCTGGGCGAGAGCTATCCCGTGCCAGCTAAACAGAGAACAGAGATCGCCGGCGATTTGGCTAATCGCTTCGAATGGCGATACTTCCTCCGAAAAGTCCAAGGCAATAAGAATCGCGGCAATACGAAGGCGATCGCTCAAGTTGGTAGGAAACTCCGTGTTAATGGCGAGATCCTGTTTTCTCTTGAATATGATAGAGAAACGAATACCGTCGCAGTGTTCATGGACGATCGAGTGGAACTGTTGAACGTCACGTATGACAGAACGGCTAGGCCAGTCAAGTGGGGACCCAGAAACGGCATCTTCGCCGGCGTCGAGTTGGAATATGATCGATTCAGCAGACTGACAAGCTGGACATGGGGTGACATTAGCGAAACCTATGGCTTTGATAGATCCGGTCGGTTATACGAAATCAAATACAGCGACGGCACATCGATGGTGTACGCTTTCAAGGATATGTTCAGCGTCCTGCCGTTGAAAGTCACTACGCCACGTGGAAGCGATTATCTTCTTCAATATGACGAAACGGGAGCATTACAGTCGTTGACTACACCAAGAGGACACATCCATACATTCTCTCTTCAAACTTCTCTCGGATTTTATAAGTATCAGTATTATTCGCCGATGAACAGACATCCTTATGAAATTCTTTACAACGACGACGGACAAATTCTCGCCAAGGTGTATCCTCATCAAAGCGGAAAGGTTGCTTACGTCTACGATCATGCTGGAAAACTCGAAACCACTCTTGCTGGTGAGTAGTAATTTTTTATATAGTTTTATTAAAATAATATCTATTTTATCCTTTTATTTTTCAATTAAATTTTATTGGGTGTTGTACGTATAGTTAAAAGAAAATATTTTTCGTTTACGTTTAATTTGTAAAATATCGTAAAAATATTAGAGGTACAATTGTGAATCACGAATCTGTTTTTTTAGGACTCTCTTCGATACATTATACTTATCAAGAAACGACCAGTCTGGTACGCAGCATCGACATTAACGAGCCGAACTTCGAGATGCGCATTGAGTACAAGTATCACGCCGGTATCGTGAAGGACGAGAAGATCAAATTTGGTAGCAAGAGTGGTATGGATAACGCTCATTATCGTTATCAGTACGACGGTAACGCGCGCATATCCGGCATCGAGGTTGACATCAACGGCAAACAGCTACCTCAACTTCGTCTTAAATATAACCAAAATCTCGGAGTATTGGAAGGCGTCGGTGATCTCAGGATATATAGAAATCTCTTCAATAGATCGGTTATGCAGGATAGCAGCAAACAGTTCTTCACAGTTACTGACTATGACGAGCATGGACGCGTCAAAACCGTGCTAATGAATATCAGATCATTTGATGTGTTTCGTATGGAACTCGAATATGATAATCGCAATCGCATCAAGATGAGAAAGCTCACGATCGGAAAAGAATCGATGGAGAAGAAGGAGTGGTCCAGAATGGAGAAAATCACATATAATGCGGATGGTCATGTGCTCGAGGTAGCAGACACGGAAAACAATTGGCAGTATGCATACGACGAAAATGGTAACGTGATCGGCGTGACGGAACATAACGAGAAGATTGCTTTGGGCTACGACAGCGGTGATCGAGTGGTTCAGTATGGTGACGTCGAGTTTAATTCGTACGATGGACGCGGCTTCGTCGTGATTCGCGGGGAGCACAAATACAGGTATGTGTGTTTTCTATTTTAATTTAATTAATTTAAGAATAAGAAGATAAATTAAGATTTGTTTTCTTTTTATGTCTGAAATATATTTAAAATAAAATATAATTAAATTTTTTGAACAATGATTGGGATAAGATCGCGACTTGTGTAACACAATTGAAAAACGAGAAAAGGTGCCGACGGTCATAGTATCTTAATGCATAATAATTTTTTTTATATTTTATATACATTTTCTGATTCTTCGAACTGCGCGTTACTTTGAATGCAGACGCTCTTACATTTTTTTATTAGAAATTTAAAATAATAAAATTATGTAATATTGCATATGAAAATCTATCCTTTTTGGAGCACATTTTGCTGAAATAATTGTGTAAAGTATTGAAAAATGTTTTAATAAATGTATACTAAACGACATTTTTTTTTCTTTTTTTTTCAGATACAACTCGCGCGGCCAGCTGATTCACGCGTCGGAGCACAAGAAATTCCAGATCTGGTACTTCTACGACGACCGTGGTCGACTGGTGTCCATGAACGACGATCGAGAAAACATCACTCAATTCTTCTATGCGAATCCAAAAACTCCGGATTTGATAACGCATGTGCACTTCCCGAAATCGTCCAAGACATTCCGGTTCCTCTATGATTCACGAGATTTCCTGATGACCGTGGAGACATCAGAACAACGCTTCTATGTTGCGACAGATCAAAACGGCTCACCTCTCGCTCTCTTCGACACCAATGGCAATCTCATCAAGGAGATGCGGCGCACTCCCTTCGGCAAGATCATTAAAGACACCAATCCGGACTTCTATCTGCCCATCGATTTCCACGGAGGTCTCTTTGATCCCAACACCAAGTTGATCTATCTGAACAAGAGGCTTTACGATCCGACTGTCGGTCAATGGATGACGCCAGCTTGGGAGCAGATGGCCAACGAACTCACCACACCGACTGACATTTTCATCTATCGCTTCCGTAATAATGATCCGATCAACTTTAAGCAAAATGTCGAGTACATGACAGATTTGGGAAGTTGGCTAAAACTCTACGGTTACGACATCTCGATGATGCTTGGCTCCGAATACACGAAGCAAATGGTATACCAGCCGAGCGCGACTGTTACATCCCCGCAATTGACTCCGGACTTCGGTGTGATGTCCGGTTTGCAGTGCATCGTGAATCGCGTGCAAGAGAAGTTCTCTGACCTGGGTTTCGTTCCCAAACCATTGTTGAAGTTGGAACCGAAAACACGGAATCTGCTGCCGCGAGTGGCACATCGTCGGGCGGTCTTTGGCGAAGGTATTCTGGTGTCGCGCGTCGGTGGTCGAGCTCTAGTAAGCGTAGTGGACGGAGTGAATAGCGTGGTGCAGGACGTGGTGACATCCGTCTTCAACAACTCGTACTTCCTGCCGTTGCACTTCAGCGTGCATGATCAAGACGTCTTCTATTTCGTCAAGGATAACGCGCTGAAGATCCGCGATGACATGGAGGAGCTCCATCGGCTCGGCAGTATGTTTAACGTGTCCACACACGAGACAACGGAGCATGGCGCGGGTACGTGGAAGGAGTTGAGGCTGCACAATCCAGACGCGGCCGTGGTGATCAAATATGGAGCCGATCCCGAGCAGGAACGGCATCGTATTCTAAAGCACGCGCACAAGCGTGCCGTCGAGAGAGCCTGGGAGATCGAGAAGCAGTTGGTGATGGCCGGTTTCCAAGGTAGAGGCGACTGGTCGAAGGAGGAGAAGGACGAGCTCATCAGTCGCGGTACGGTCGACGGCTACGAGGGCGTCGACATCCATAGCGTGCATAGGTATCCCCAGCTCGCCGACGATCCCGGTAACGTCGCGTTCACTCGCGACACCAAGAGGAAGAGGCGGAAGAGCGGCAACAGGCGCAACAGGACACACAGACACGACTCGTGATTCGAGGATACCACGACGCGGGTTCAAAGTATCGCTTGGGACTTGATTCGCGCGTGAATCTGAGAAGCGAGTACGATGGAACGGGAGAGAAACGGAGCAGCGCGTTGATGGAAAATCCTGCCGCTGTGTGCCGCAAACTTGCATTTAAACTGCCATTTACGCGAGCGGTCGGCGACGTCGCTCCCTTTCTCTCCTCGACCCTCCTCTCGGCCTCTTCTCCCCGCCGCGCTTGTCATCGAGACGCGATGATCTACCACGAGCGACCACGGATGCGTCCCGTGTCCGGTGCAATCTACCCCGTCGATGTGCCATAAGCGCGTCCACGCGATCGCGATCTGTCCTAGATTCCTAGATCGATCAATCGTGCATACGAAGAAGGCGGGTGTGGAAATGGATCGCGAAGTGTCAAAATTAAGCTAGTCGCATTATTTACGAAATGAAGAATATAAAGCTTGTTACACATGGTGAGTAGTTTATAGAGAAGACAGAAAGACAGAAAGACGAGGGAGAGGGAAGGAGAGAGAGGGGTGATGAAAATCGACGCGTGGAGGTATGACAGGGACGAAGATGCGTGCGTGAACTTTCAAAGTGCCGTCCGCGACGAAATCCGGTAGTGTTTTCGCAAAAAGGAGGGTGGGTAGGAGTATGGAGTGTGTCTTGGACTTTTTCGGATCGTTGGTCGAATATTCGAGCCGATGTCATTCAACAGGGTCTACAAGACACGCGTAGGCACGCACGCGGGAATGAGGTATCTCGAGGTCGTCGCGTCGAAATCTGAAGATGCGGGGCGAGATAATAATTTTCACACAAAAAGAAAAATATAAAAGCTAACGTTTTATGAACGTAATTATTTGACATTTTATTCAGGACACTCTCACCTCGCATCTCCGATTGGAACGTATCCGCTCAAGGGTGGATACGTCTAAACAAACTGTCCGTGGACGTCGCCGTAGATCGCGTCGTGAGACGCCGTAGGAAAAGCGAGAGAGAGAGAGAATGAGAGAGAGAGAGAGAGAGAGAGAGAGAAAGAAAGAAAGAAAGGGAGAGAGATTGAGAGAGAGAAAGTGACAAAGAAGAGCAGATATACAGCAGATATTTTTAACAAGGCGCAAATTGGTGTACTAGATGCGAAACAAGCAATTGTAAATATAGCTACTCGATCTTAATGGTAAATGTAGATAAAATATCGTAACGTAACGCGCGAGAACGATCGTAAACTCAAGTGGAACTGTCGATACCGCTTTTTTATATGTATACAAAGAAGGAACATGACACGTACACACATATACACACGTGAAGGTACAGAAACTTGTGCCCCCGTGATATGCGCGAACGCAAGAAGTGAGTCGCAAAGTTATATCGGACGCGTCGCGATTTTTTGGTAAAAATAAATAACTTGAGAGATTCTATATCGGGAGAAAACGCGACACGAAACGTACGGTTCACGTTAAATCTCGATCCAGGCCTACGCACAGGATTAATATACAAACACACAAATACACTATCGCTTCAAATCGGATTGTCGGATGCGTAGCATGATAGGCAACGTTATCTCATTGATTCTGCTGGCACGTGCAAATGCGTAATTGAATGAGCCAAGTATAAATGCAGCATCTGGAATCGAAATCTATCAAGTCCATAAAAATGCAGAATTTTTACTTGCAAAATATAATTTCTTTTAAGTTCGTGGAGATATCAGGCAATTAGAATGACACTGATTTTTCAATAATAAAATTGAGTTCAACTTAAATAATAGTTTAATTTAAATTAAAGTAAAATGTGAAAGTTCTTAAAAAGTAATAAGTATTAAAACAATTTGATATCAGAAAATAATCGAACAAAGTGACATCAATTTTATCGTCAGAATTGTTATACTGTCACCATTATCAATCCAATTATTTCATTTGAGCTTAGATAGATTTCAAATTCGATAAATTTTGATCGTGGTTGCCTGAGGTATAAGCGAATCTACCGATTTGTCGTAGACAACGTAGACACTTGTAAATAGTGTCGGTATCACGTAAACGTGTAAGAACTGCTGTGGCGTGATATCGTCACGTAAAAAGTGACATGACATGACGTGACGAGACGAGCGACAGTCGTAACGGGATGCGTCGAAGTAATAATGTCCAGAAGAAAATAATAATATAATAAAAAAATAATAATATACGATAAGTAATAGGAATAACAAATAGAGTAATAATAACGGAGAAAACGATAATATTACCATTATACGGAAAATGCCCCGCCTATCTTTCTACTAAAAATGAAAAATTATTTTTTGAATTGTGTCGTCGAAGAAGTCCTATGTAACCGTATGCATGTGGGATCGCCCTGTGAAAAAGAACCTCACCTCCCGTGCTCCGCCGAAGAGAGCATCCCGACAAAAAATAGTTGGATTAACGAAGAATCGATGTATGCAGAGAGAATCGTTTCAAGTTATAAATTCCTAATCCTTAAAATATAGGAGATTGGTTTTGATGATTGAATTCTTTTCTATATCCTTTAATATATATTTCGATTTCCATCAGGAAGAAAAAAATTAGAAATTTTCGTGAACCATTGAAACACGAAATTATCCCTTATACAGAATTAAATTCCATGCGTCAATACTTTCTTCTCTCTTTTCCACTTTAATAACATCCGACTTTTTATAACGCAATTTTAAGACCAATCTTCATAGCTTCGAAGATCAGGCATTTCGTCGAAATAAATTCTTTCGATTCATCTTAATTCACCTATCTTTTACAGGGCATAACCTTAGCCCCTCCTCTCTGTAACTGATATAGCTGAACTCGTCGGTGTTTATCAATATTGGGTAAATAAGGAAAAAAAAAGTAAAAAGTGTAGAAGTCTGTGGTTCGGGTCGAATGAAGTAACCGACTAAATAGAAAGTAAAGAATGCAAAAAAACAGATATAATGCATAATATATAAATACATATAGGGGTACACGGTGGTGAGCCAACGTGCGAGCCCACGCAGCTCCACCACGTTGTGTTCCGAGTAGGCGATATATATAATTAAAAGGGAAAAAATAATAAAAATACATAATCATAACTACAAACGTACGCATTAGTTGACGAGTTAAACGTGGGGTTTAGCGAACGATTTAAGGAAGTGTGCTAGTGAACCTTTACAAGTAACATCGCTGTACATATCCGTTGTGTATAGCCGACAACGCGCCACTGTCCCGCGAAAGTAGTCTTCACGTCCTCGCATCACGAAAAATTTTTCTACCACGAAATCGTAAGGGATTTTAGCGACGAAACTTCGTTGATTTACGACACTCGGAGTTTTCATACACGGCCGTCACATTTTTAGTACCGCAACACATTTTTCCAGATCAAAGTTACGAGAATTCTGGGTTGTCAGTCATATCTCTCTCGCACGCATCACCTTTATGAAGAAACACAAATAGAAATCGATATAGAAATCACATATGTTTTATATATTGTAAAAATGACTAAAAGACACGCCGCTAGGATTCTTGTTATTTCGCAAATACGCCTTCTTCGGAGGGAAGCCCGAGGCTGGACGAGGCATATCGATCTGTGATTCATTCCATATGTCAAACCGTCTCGGCCCAGAGGCAAAATTTTATTTTCCTCCGTATAAATAGAGTAAGGTCGAGAATTCAGTAGCTTTGACGCGGAAAATTGCTCAGCCATCAAAGCCTCGGGACCCAGCTTTAAATACATAGCCTCGCCTACATTAAGTCCTCCCAACCGTAGTTAAATTGCTTCTCGGAGCGGTTCTCCTTAACATTACTCTAATCTCGAGCGAGCGATTTTCATTGTCACCTCACGCACCGAGACGTTGAGTTAACATTCGAGAGACGAAAGTCACTTGCTCGGGATTGTAAGAGTACGGCGATAGAAATCATAATCTTTTCTTTTTCGGCCGTCTTGGTAACTAAAAAGGGTTCAGCTTCATCCAATCCGACACACAAACGTGCGATCCAAGCTGAACTACGACAGAGTACATTGTTCGAGAGCGCGTTTTAATGTCGTTAATATCATCTCCAGGATTTTCTGTATGTTAACTCGCGCGAGGAAAAAAAGCGATTTATTTTTCACCGTGAAGAAAACTGAAAAATCTCGAAATTTCTTGCGCGTCGTCATCGCTGGACGATTTAAAGCGGATGTATCTTTAAAGTAATTGAACGAGGTCGCCTCTCCGACGATGTTCTCGAGCGTCACCTTGGGTAACGCGCGTCCCTTCGATATTGCGTTCTCGACGATCTCCTCGACTGTGACGAGCACCGAGGGGATCGCGATCCCGTAGCGCTTGTTACTGAGTTGTTCACATTGACACATCGTTATTCGACACGCGCGCATTATTGTAGTTCGTAGAGGCGCTCAGCATGCGGCAGCGATTGCCCGGCCCGTAGCGGCCGGGCGGACGCTGCGAGCGATTTTCTATGTGTGCTCGTCTACTTGCAAAAAAAAACGATACGTAAAAAAAAAAACGGGAGAGAGAAAAAGAAACAGAAAACGATACGATATGTTTAGGAAAAAGAGGAAGTCCTGTACTCGAGTTAACTTTACGCTTAGCGCATGTTTCCTTCGAGCGCAAGAGCCGCGGGTAAGAGAGGCTTCGCTCCCCCATCGGTTTCTCTCCCTCGGCGCTTTTATTCGTGCGAGAAGCGGACGTGTGTCCTGGCAACAATTCACTCGGCCGAATTCACATAAAATAATCGGACACGCTGTTATTGTACTTCGTAAGAAAGATGCGATTCCAAAGAGAAAAATTGAAGCGTCGATTTCAAGTTTAATAAGTCCAACATAAAACACAATTTTGTAAGGGACAAACAAAAGGCCACACGTAACATTTGCTAAAAGCGCGATCTTGCTCTCTTCGATTCCCCAAATGTTTCCAAACGGATCCAAGAAAATCTCCGAATTTACGCCGGGAGATCTTCTCGAGATACCCGTGATACATGTTTATACCCGAAATGCGAATCCCAAATACCTCGTGAGCGACATTGCGGAATCGAAGAGTCGTGGAGAGGAAGATTCGGGGCGCGGGAATTCCCCGAAGCGGCTCGTCGCAGGAGGGTGCAAAATTTATTATTGTTACGCCGGATCGCGGTCGGCAAGCGCGATCGACACGCGAAAAAAAAAAGCAATACTTCGTAGCTATCGTGTATGTCTTTGGACACCGTTCGGCGGTAGAACGAGGGACGACGATAATATGTCAAAAGTAAGGAGAGCGTGAGAAAGGATGCGTGACAAGCTAAAAGAGAGAGCGTGCGAGCGTGTGAGAGAAAGAAAGATATATATATATATATACATATATATATACATACATACATACATATATA
>QKQZ01048789.1:0-23596 GCA_003595255.1 Solenopsis fugax
GGGGACCATCTCTTGGCGCGATCATCATGTCGTGCGCCATGATCGGCGTCCTGATGATACTCGCGTCGATCGCACGCAGTTGCACCGGTTGCCCGTTCTGCACCAGGCAGCAGCAATTGCAGCAGTTGCAGCAGCAGCGTTCGCAGTTGCAGCAACAGCAGCAATTTTACCGGACGATCGGCAGTCCGAGACCGTTCGGCGCCGACAGGCCGAGCCGCGTTCAGGAGTTCAACCGTACCGGCGTGTTGCACCCCGAGTACCAGATACCGGCGACCATCAGGCCCGGCAATGTGTCTCAGTGAGTATTTAGTGTTGTTACACCAACTTCGTCTGCGAAGGCTTCTTCTCCCGTAACATCGTTCGACGGGAGATTTAGACCTGCGGCAACGAGAAAATCCCCGATACCGCACTACGTTGCATTGGCCGCGGTGTCAATTTCTCGTTCGCCGTTTAATTATCCGAGAAGAAACCGCTGGTACGTTTAGTCCGGATAATTATGGCATCGCACTGTCGCAATTACATCCGCAAAAATGCTCGATTGATTGAATACGACGTAATCTCTATCAAAATTGATAAATGTTCTTGTTCTTTTTTTTTTTTTTTTTTTTCAAAANTATTGAAATCGTCAAATTCCAACTTGGAATTGATTTCTTATCGATGAAACTTTAAACATTGCTATAAATTTATTGATTTACATTTCTGCGTTTTTTCGTTCTTTAATTTGAAATTTGCTCTATTAACGTTCCATATATTCTTGTATGAAATGTTGTTTAAAATATGAATAGTTTAAACATGATAAAATGGACTTAAACTTTTTATAGTCTTTTCATATAGTTTCTCTAGATTTATCGAAGAATTATTTCAAACTTCGGAATATTTTTCCGATTTTTTTATTCGTATAATATTATTTATAATTCTGATTCAATTAAGACATAATCAATCAATCATTCAAGTTATCAATCAATTAGCAATAATTTAAAGCATCGAGAGCATCTTGAATAATTTTCCTTCGCGACGATTGCGCGTTCGCAACATGCTCCAGCGCAACAGTCACGCTTTTTCACTTCCAGTAAATACGGCAAAATTAGCGCGCGCAAATTACAGCTGTGTGAGCTGTGCGCGTATGCCTTTAGTCGACGGAAAATATTTAAGCAACTATTTTTGCGTGTGTAAATTGTTTGCTCAATACGGGCAACAGCGGAACCGCGTACGTTTACAGTAACGTCACGCACCCCATGCCGCGTTTTTTCAATCACTATAACGAACACTCGTGCGCGTAATTCGAGGCACATTTTACGTACACACGAGTCGATTCGATACATTCGACCTATATCGCGTACGGTGGCCCGCTTATAGCTCTCGATGCTCTCGTTCATCACTTAACAGCGAGATGTTGTGTCGACGCGGGAAGAATAGACGAAGGCCGTTTGCGTCGTAAAAGTCATGCTGTCGGCTACTTTTATCGAAAGTAACGAAAACTTTTTTTTCTTTTTCTTTTTACAAATTTATTATTTATTGTATTATGTACTATGGATTCGCAACACATGAACGACAGTCTTGCAATAATCGTTATAATCGTAGCCAACGAATTGAGACAGATGTTGGAGAAGAGCTGAAAAACCGATTGAAGGCTGACGGAGTGAAATAACTCGTTAGACTCGTTTAATTCACTTTCACTTGTTTTAATTTATTATGCTTTATAGTCTCGTGATCATCAAAGAAGATCGTATACTTGCTTATGTGGCCAGGTAGCCGCTTCAAGTTCCCGACGATAAGAGAAAACGGAGACTGCGCGCCGCCGACTGTTGTACGTCCGATGGAGACGGACGATAAAATTTGCTCCGTTATTGTCCACGTGCTCCTTTACGCCCTCACAATCCTCCTATGCTCCCGGTGTCTAATGGTCCGATCCGTCGCGACGCCACGCGTCATAAAGTCCTCCTATCGGATGGTTTCCGCGAAGCTCCGACTGAAGTCGAAGTACAAAATTACACGCTTCTCTCTCGACTTTCCGATTTTCAGTTTTGCAGATATTTATATACATGACTTACCACTAACAAGAAACGTCCCCGCAAACCAAGGACATGTTGTAAAAGACGCAATGGACACAGCGTTTTTCGAGTCGATTTGATACGTTCGCCTTGTCGAATAACGCTCGCGCGAAACGAGAGATTTGTGCGGCCACATTTCACAGAATATCGTGGTAACATCCTGTATAAAGCCGTTCTTGAGTCGAGACAGAAGTTTAGAAAAGGCAATAAATAACTCACGTGTCTTGCGTTTCAGAAAAAAAATCATAAAATTTCGTAATGTTTAGTCAAAATGTAAACTATGATTACCTAGTGTATCGCATAGTGATGAAGACTTTCAGTAATGAAGCTAAATTATATCTGTCGAATTTCGAGCACGGCGATCATTAATAGATGCTACTTCCTCGTGCCTCGGATGTCTTCACGCGTGGTTACACGACAGCTACAACACTTTCTATGTACTGATACCACGTGCCGCAAATTCTATTGTTAAGTGATGTTCTTACGTCTGTCGGAAGTAGAAATTCCAAAGCCATTCTCCTTTTTCGTCTACTTACAAGTATTACTGAAATTATTTCTGAAAGCATTTAAATTAAGCATTTGAAAAAATATTCAAACTTTTCTTTGCTTTTTTTAGTTTCAATTGCTTCACAGAGAAAAAAATGTTGTTGAATCAACAGCAGTCTAAGTGGAAATATCTTGTTAATTCAATAACAGTATTAATGAAAAAATTACAAAGAAGAGGACAATAACAAATATAGTCGAATGAATAAAATGCAGTTGAATCAACTACATATATTAGCGACAGTGCGTGATTCGATGTTTAATTGAAACTTGAAACAATGTATAATGTTTGTACAACGTTTTAATTCATATTATAGCATTTTTTCAGTGTTGTTATCTTAGGAAATCATCGGTGTGTTCAAGGTTCACCCAAATTGTATAGCGAAATTGTCTATTACTCTACATTTTTAGACTTTCTTTACATAATACGATTTAATAACCGGAAAATTAAAATGTACCCTTTCGTACCCTCCAGCGTCCTTATCAACGTTACCATCATTCTCGCGGCACGTCCAGTCGCACCTTCCGCAGGGTCGCTCCCCTCGCAGATCGCGTCAGGATGAAGAGGACGAGCGGAGCCACGCGCCACGCAAAAGCGCCCTACCTATCTCGGTCGCGACTTTCCACGAAACTTGCGGTAGACTCGCGACAAAAGGGAGGGAGAGAACAGACCGTCTAACAGAATCAATTCGGGGTTCTCCCCGTCTCTCCTCCTCTTCTTTCTTTCTCTCTCTCTTCTTGGTGTTCAGGATGACTTCACGGATGCCGGATTTAGACCACGGGGGTCGTGGCTGCGCGACCCCAGACGCCGCGACGCCGGCATTGTGCCCCGACGCTAATTTTACAATAGCTGTCTCACCGCCAGACGCGAGAAGAGCACGTGTGGCGGCTGTAGCGACAGCGACGTCTCGACGTTCCTGACGACGACGACGACGACGATAATGATGATGATGATGATGCTGACGACGACGGCGGAGGCGGTTGCGGCGGTGACGCTCGGAAGCTAACGGGTTGAGTCGTACACGTTGACGTCGACGCAAAATAGAGGAAAAAAGAGCGCCCCCAACACATCGTGAGGAAGGGCATGAAGAAGAGCGGGGGCGAATGCAGGATGAGCAGCATCGTCGAGGCGTAAAGTTAACCAGTGTAATTTTCAATGAAAAGAAGAAATAAAGAGAGGGAGACCGGAGGGAGGATGGGGAGGAAAAAGAAAGAATTGTATCGAACCGATCAACATTGTGACTAAATATAACGACGGTGGAATTCAATGTATATATGCGCGCGTAGCGTGTATGCGTATTGCGTGACTACGAGATTGCGGCGATTACCGGGTAATTACATCAAACGATATGCATCCGCCGCGCGCCGCGGTATTTTCCATCGGATTAACATTGCCGATTATGATAACGAGGGGCTTGCAAAGCGATGCTCGCGCTGGGTTAAATCGACGGGCGATGATTTTTGCGACAGTGTGTTTCAACGAGGTGATGAAAACGGAGCGAAATCGTATCGATCGGATAGGAAACCCTGTAGTCTTCACGTGGCTAATGAAGATGTTCAAAATCTTTAGTATCTTCTGACAACGATCGCGTCGCGTCGTGCACATCGTATTTTCGTTCGTTTGCGTACGTTCGACGTGCCGCGAACACCAATGTCAAACTGGATGCAGATGAAATTCTTTCAGGTTCTATTACCTGAGCCCACGGGAAGGTCCGCCTCTCACGTTACTCGTTAGCCCATGCAGCGGTCCAATATCCTGGACGGTCAGTTACGTAGAACCGCCCGGAAACGATCAAGACGCAGAAGGTATAAAATGCATGTGAAATTTTGCTATATAATTAACAGAAAGCAATTAAAGTATTTTACCTTTCTGTTAATGCGAGCGATTTGAATGCTTTGATTTTTATTGCAATCTACCACCTTATGTGAATATTAAAAAGATGCTATTTATTTACAATACAATCTATCTTATGTCAACATATAATCGTACTGAGAGAAAAAATTGTAGTGGTGGCAACTATAAGGGCACAACCATACAAATTTTGTTAATATAATTATAATATATAGTTAAGTGAACTATATTCTAGTTATTGCAACCAAGTTTATGGTTAAGAGAACTAATAAAAAATAGTTGTAGTATACTATATAATATAGTAATTACAACTATTTTTTATTAGTTTTCTTAACCATAAACTTAGTTGCAATAACTATAATATAGTCCACTTAACTATATATTATAATTATATTAACAAAATTTGTATGGTTGTCTCCTTATAGTTGCCACTACATTTTTTTCTCTCAATGCCTTCCTTCTTTTCGTTTTTTACATAAATTTCTGTTAAAATATACTTATAACCATCTCAAAGGGTAAGATAAATACGTAACTTGAAGAATGATAATTTGGCGTGTTCCAGAAAAAGAAATGTGATATACTTAACAAAATAATATTTGTAGTCACACCTCGGGTGTGACGAAGGGTAATCGAGGTAACCCTCGAGTTGTCAAGTCGTTCGAATGATTTTCGAATCAATTTACCACGTATAGCGCAAACGCGATGGCCTGTGAAGACCCTAAAGCCGGGATCGCCTCTTTTCACATACGAGGGCGCGGAGGACCAAAATTTCACGATACCAAAGACGCGGGCCGGTCTTTACTGGTTCGAGATCAAGTCCATGGAGCCCGCGGGACAGTCGCCCGGCACGGTGCTTCTGTACGCGACCTCCAGCGCCCTGGACCACATATCGGGCATGTACGCCAACGGAAAAGAGCATCGGCATCGCACGCTGAGATTTCAACAGCGACGAAGCAAACGACGGCTGACGATATCCTGGAGCAAGAGGTATCACTGCGTTCACCACGTCTTGCGTTCGCTTTGCTGCTCCAAACATAGAGTTTTTTTTCTCGAACATGTTTGCATATACGGTCGTGATGCAAATACGGAGATTTGCTATAAACGTTTCGCACGGCGAGTAGAGCTTTAGGATCAGAATCATGGCATGGAACGAATTTGCACGATCTTTATTGCCAAGGAGACGAAAATTTCCATAGTCGCGATATAAATCGAATTATCGGGAATGAAATTTGAGATTTATTCTTAGCACGATCGTCACAGTGGACTTTTACGCGATACCGCGGTAATTCTCCCTTTTTCGACGTAGTTTGATCGCTCGATCGCAATACGAAGCCCGTGGCTGTTAATAGCGCGTCTATATCGATTTCGTTAGAGTCGCAATTTCGAGGTGGAATGTTTATTTTTCCAGCCATGTGGATCCTCACCTCTCGAACTACTGTTTAGCTGTCACTTCGGGTACGCAGCCGCACCCGTCGACACTCTGCGCCGCACAGAACGTTCTAAAAGCTTATCCTTCGGTGAGAACCGGCTCTTCCTCGAAGGAGCACCATCATCGGGGCGTTCCGGAAGGTCTGCACTGCGTGCGACAGACCAAGCTGACTCTTCACAGGATGAGATACGACACTACGTACAACTTTACCCTATACGTGGTCGGTCTCTCGTCACACGATAATCGAATTGATCGTTTGTAAAACCGCATGAATCGTATGTTCAGTTTGAAAAGGAAGCGATAGATGCTCTTCCGTTTAATTTTTGCTCCATATTCATCTTTACGCGAAAATTATATATATGGTCTTATATAATAGGGTGTAAAGATGATTAATTTTTGCACTCTTTCGTACGCAACGTATCTGTTTATGTCTTTCATATTTTTACGTCCTTGATATTATAGATTCAGTTGCGCTACTTTGCGAATTCGCTTACAATTGAATTGGCCCTTCCAAAAGCAACATAATTTTTGTCAGAATTGAGAAATATTTGATCCTTCAAACATCTCTCTCTCAATTGGAAATTTATAATTTCCTAATTGTGAATTGTGAAATTTACAATTTCCTAATTGTGAAATTTACATTTTCCTAATTGTGTATTTAGCCTGATTCTGAATTCCCTAATATCTCAATTTCGACAAAAATTGATTGTTGTTTTTCAAATTCCTATTCAATTGTTGTTTTTCAAATTCCTATTCAATTGTTAAATTATCAAAGTGATACGCTGGCAGGTGAACACCCGGAACAACGTCTCCAATCGGGTCGCCACCAACGCTATCAGGTTCAAGAAGACGCCAGAGCTGACGTTGCGAACCGGTCGTTACACCACGGCCAATCTGCGGAAGACCGACGGTTTTGTCAACTTCCGCTATCGTCCACCGGACAACACTTCAAGCACCTTTCACATACTGCCCTGCGGTGGAGGCATCGTGAAGGCGAAATTAAGCGGAGAAGGAATACTACGGGTAAAACAGCTAGTGTTTACAGAAAGCAATGCGAATGCGTCGACCGCAAATTCGCGAAAGAATCTATTAACAATTGACGCATGTCGCAAGCGACTGGCCGTCCTGTCATTAATGTCGGGATGCTTTCGCGACAGCGTTGGTACGCATATAAGCGTGTAAATGTGTCTCATGTGATCGGCAGGAAAAAGAGGTGGTCGGATACGCCTCGTTGCGCGTACCTTCTCTAGCCCCCGGTAAGATGTACACCTTGCGTATATCGACCACACCGCAGGAGCTGGTTCGAGTATCCACCATAAAAGTGCTGGCTACGCAGGAGTCGTCTACCATTTATCCGCAAGTATGTCAAACTGTGCAAACTAATATTTTCTTCAATATTAATAATATATTTCTTGAAGATGGAGCTAAACTCGTCTAGTTGTATCACATCATTGTCTTTTGAGAACCTTCAAGAATATACAGAACATGTAGTTGTGTAAAATCACCATCGATCGACTCTCTCCTCCGTCGTAGATAATAAATCCCGATTAACCAGAGCCTTGTCCGTTCGAAAAGCGAATTGGGCATTTTTTAACGCAGATACCGACCAAGAACCCTCCACGGGAGTATCGATCCCTCAGGACGTGCCATGAAGTGACGGTGGGCGTAGAGTCGGCCGGCGCCGCGAAGTACTGCATCCTGGTCAAGGAGCTACGGAGTTCGTCGTCCTTGGCGAGTGTCACGACCGTGCCGGATCAGTGTGGACTCCATCGACGTAGACGGTCCGAGTACACATTCGAGGTCTGCGAAGAGAAACCAAATCCGCCGAAGGATCGGGCGTTGACGTTTACTCTGAGGAGGCTGCAACCCGGCAAGGCTTACCTCCTGCAGATCACGGCGCAGCTGAAGGGCCAGTCCTTGTCCTACCCGCTGCTGGGTGTGCGCACACGACGTTCCTGCGTAACGTAATCCGCATAATTCCTATTAAGCAAACTATAAGATCAACGCGACGCGACGGTAGTCTATAGCAGCACCATTGGTGACTTGTAGATCTACCCTTCTTCTCATCAAATAATAATGTATACCACGAAAGAGACTACAAGATTTCGAAGATCGAACGTGCAAGTCTTGACGATGACGCTAGTTTCAGAGATTTATCGGAGTAGGTACATGCAAATCATGTCGATAGTATTTTATATCAATTTTTGTTATGTTCTCAAATTTTATTTAGGTAAGTACAAATAGCGACCATCTCTGAAACGAATTTCGCTCGATACATATTTCTTCTTTTATTTCTTTATATGAACTATAAACATTTTATCTCGCTGTTTACCTCCAATCAATTACGGGAACACTGACGTGAGCGCAATGTAAAAATAATACACGCGACGAGAAGTTACTTTTGGATTTAAAGATTACATTTGGTCGCAGAGGCACAGACATCTAGTCTAGATTTTATGACACGACACATACAAGTACACAAACACACACGCGCACACATACAGACACGACATTCGCGATAAATGCGGATCGACCACCAACGTACATCAACGTATATTTTGATATTTGTATAACATGTATGTTCATACATTCTTTATATAATTATAAGTTTTTTTATACGTATTCCTTTCACCCTAAATAAGTGTAATGAGTATTTTTGCCACTTTTACGGCTACCTGTAGTTGCGAATAGAAATTACAAAATCGAAAAGACGAATAAACGAAAATTTAGAAGGACAATCAGGTAATTGTTGTTCGCGCGAGTTTAGCGTGTACAACTTTCTTATTTGTAGTAAGAATTACAAGGATCCTTCCCTGTTTTACATATCGAGTTGTATAATAACAAAAATACAGCTACTGTTGCGTGCCATGACGGGCTAAGATCAGAGTTCCACTTCGATAAGTCTGCGGAGCCTTTCACCAGGCGAATTCGGCGGTTCCGCCTTCAGCAACGAGGCTGCTCTGGCGAGATGGGCTTGCCTATTCTCACCAGGACATGTCGCGAGCTCTCGCAGGGTGACCGCCGTGTAAAGCGTCAGACGAGCGCCGTACGGATCCAGCCGGCTTACTGTATCCATGACGCGCTTACACAAGTCCAACTTCCCTGGATCAGTCGCCGGCAGCAGCTGCATCAACGAGTGGCTCACGGATATGCAATGCTGATGGCCGGGATGCAGCAGCACCGTAAGCCTAAATGAAAACGTTGTGAGTTCTCAAGTAATAGAAGATATGAATGTGTACCGCAAATTTCTAGTATTTTACACAGTTTAGTTATTTAACATTAATTAGGAATCAATGTAAATAAAAAGCATTTTGCGTGAAAGATGGAACGAAAAGATTTAAAGCTCTACCGTGAAAGCAGATCAGAGAGAGTATGCTCGGTCGCCTCCTTCATGACCTCCGCGACCTCTTCCTCCAGTCTGTCCGTCAATTGCGCGACCTCCGCGGATGTCACTGTTCCTGGACACGCGTTACAGGACCAGTCGGTATTTGGATTTAAGGGATCGCTCGGCAGCATAAGTCCATTTTTGCAGGGGCAATTCAGGGTACCTAAGTGCGTGTCCAATTCTGTAGGATCAGCGCAACGCTTGCAGCGGCAAGCGAAATATTTCGTGGCAAGAAGATGCTCCCTCCTGGCCCTGGTGGACCAAAGTGCGTGCGTATACATGGTACTCAAATGTTCCCCTCTGGAAATATCGGTCGCAAAGTAATGGCAACAATAATATGTTTCACAAGATAGACAAATAACTTTTTATGAGAAATATTATAAATAAAGCTATTAGGTGTGTGCATAAGTTCGTAAAATTTTTCGAACAAATTAAAACACCCGTTAAAATAAGTTGCAAAATAAGTTTTGTTGTCACAGTTGAATTTTCGTCAAGGCTCTGCTTCGATGACAAAACCAGCTGTGACAATGTAACTTATTTTGCAACTTATTTTACCTTTTAATTGACGTTACCGCATACACTGTAATACGCGGCCTGCCTTTGTCGTCGACACGAAAGCTATGTCGAGTGTTCGCAATACAGGAATGCTCCAGAAGAGATGCGTTCTCGTAAATCGCCGTTGAGCCTTCCGGCGGTGCGGTTTCCAACGCGTTCACGTCGATTAGGCCGCAAATCATCGGTAAAACGTCCTTGCAATCAGATGCCATCGACAAAAGCGGCCCGAGACATTGGCTCACCCTCAACACTTCGTCATAAGCCTCCGTGTCGGGTCCTCGCGACTCCACGTGACTCTGCAGATTGGCCAAAGACGTCCAGCGTCGTGATTTCGTGCGCCACAGTATCAGCATACGAATTATTAGAAGCACCTCGCATCTACGGGCAGAGCGCAAAATTAATGGCATAAATGAGTCACGTTTTTGGAAACGTCTTTAGAAATTTAATTTCTCGTGATATGATCATGCAACTCAAATCGCGATTAAACAAACTTTCCCTCCACCTCGTTAAACATCTCATTAATTTAATCTCAAAGCGGATACTTTATTACTATGCTAAAAGAAAAGTTGAAATATTAGCAAGCAAATGTTGATGACGTTCTTCGATATTTGTTGGTCACAAAAAATTTGATTGTGATAACGAAATAAATATTTTTGTGTAATATATCTCATTTTTCTTATTAATTGGTTTATTTGTTAGCAATAAAATTTTATTTCGCCGTATTAAAATTGAAAAAGATTTATTTCAATGAAATAAATTTATATTCCAAATATAAATTTTTTTAAAAATATCTTAATTCT
The DNA here is from genome assembly GCA_003595255.1 of Solenopsis fugax. Lineage (NCBI taxonomy): Eukaryota > Metazoa > Arthropoda > Insecta > Hymenoptera > Formicidae > Solenopsis > Solenopsis fugax. Next base: position 10,616 of record QKQZ01048789.1, read on the forward strand.
TAGTGTACGGAACTTGTGCCGAGCGGGGTACACGATACCTGGGAACAATTCTAGCGCACGCAAGGAGAGCGCACTCCTGCTGGTGCCTCTTCTTATCGGACAGTCCTCCGCAATCGGATCGGCACACCGGCCAGCAACATCTGCCGCATCTCGCGTCGACGTCGTCGCACCTTTCGCCGCAACCAACGCAGACTCGCTGATTCGCGTGAGTCGATGGCCCCCAGACCAGAGGCACCTCCGAGAGGATCACGTCTCCCGGCGACAGGTCCCTGGTCGCCAGCAAGTGACGTCCGAGCGTGGGGTCATGCCCTATCTCCCAGCCGCCGCACATGGACTTGTGACGCTGCCAGTCTTGAGACTGGTGCGACTTGTCACAGTAAAATTCTCGTTTGCAGTTGCCGCACTTTAGCGTGGCGTTTTTGCCGCACACCGGACATACGCCATATCTCGGATCATTCTCCATGATTAATTAATTTCCAAGATCATCGTCCACAAATCGGATTTAGACTTTAATTACTTAGGCCTCTGAAGTCCAATCATTAATTTAATTGATTTAGAAGATTGCAAAGAGGAGTAGAATGAGCTGAGAAAGGATGAATTGAAAGTGCACATTGTATTTTGCACCATCAAAGTTCTTCCCTCAAGCTTATGCAATGTATTTGATACTTACAGTACATTGATTCGGAAGTCGAGAGAATGAAGTAACTTCAGATGATCGAAACGAGATATTTATTATATTTTACTAAGTTTATATTCAATTCTCTACTCCAGCGATATAATTAGGTCGGTCTTATCGCGAGAACACCGTTCACCGGCCGCTAACTTTAACGTACTGAACAAACCGACATTTGCCTAACGCAGCGGCCACGTTTAATTATAGGTCGGACGACCGTGCTACTATTTTCGTAAAACGAAAGGAATAAAGATTTTTCTACTGACGCCCATGAATCGTATGTGCTAGCGAGCATGCCAACACACCCAACGAATTTATGGATTGCGGTATCACTCTGTCTGTGAATCAAAATCTAAAAAAATTGCCTCAATTACATAAAATAGTGCGATCATATGTATATGGCGAATCATTATTAGTAATGATATTTTGATGAGACTTTTAGATCCGATATACATAATAAATATTTTTTATTCTTTATGGAAAGAATAAAAAATATTTATTATGTACGATTTTGTTGAAATAACTAAAAATTTAGCTAGATACAGATTTGAAAATAATTTTGTTGGACTAGCAAAATAATTACGTAGGACACTCAAACATGATGAGCAAGATTACAAAAAGTATTTTAGCAATCAATTTGAGTATCCTGCACATTTATTTTAATTGCAACAAAATTATTTTCATATCTGTATCTATACTTAGAGAAATCGTTTGGTAAGCTCAACTAACGTTTGGTTGAATAGTGATCAAATGAATTTTGTAGTTACTAGTACCAAAAATTTAGTTACATTTAACAAAACTTTTTGTAATTTGTTGTATAAAAATAATTATTTGGTTAAGGCTACAAATTATTTGGTCAAAACAACTATATATTTAGCAATTATAACTATAAAATTAATTTGATCACTATTCAACCAAACGTTAGTTGATTTTACCAAACATTTCTTTCAATGTAGCTAAACTTTAGACGGCTTCAGTATAACCGAATTCTTTCCGTGTTCGCAGTAGAGAAACCCAGCAAACGGAAATGGATTCAAAATATTTAAAATGGATAGAAATAGATTTAAAAAATCTAGATTTTGAATTTGGCAATGACCACACGAATCCATTTCTATCCAATTAAAATTTAAAAATTCTTTGAAACCATTTTAATCCGTGAATTGAGATTGGAATTATGGGATTTCTATTTTTTTCAATCCAAAAAAGTTATGCAGGCCATATAATACATTTTAATCAGTGAAACGGGATTGAAATGAAGTGATTTTTATTTTTTCAATCTAAAAGGAGTTTTTGCAAAAGGAGTCATATCTATGTATTTTAATCCATGGCATACGATTGAAATGACTTAATTGCTGTATTTTAATCCAAAATGTATTCAAATGAATTAAAATGGATTACAAATTTTCAATTCATTTCCGTTTACTGGGAAATACGGTCGTATAAATCTATTGTAAACGAGAGTTAAGTCGAGGATCAAATCATCGTTTCAAGGAAAATCGATACGGAAGGTGAGAGTAATGCAGAGGCAATGTAGATAATGTTTCGATTTATTATTAAACGTGCCTACATGATACAAATCAGGGAACAACACAATCTCATTATCACTTTATGACGTAGTAAATATGTTTTGTCCTTTGCGTGTACGTGATGAGAGTCTAATAATTATTACACCTTACCCCTATAGGAGATGGGATTAATTTTAACGATGTTCATCAGATTCGGTACACAGACTATCACAAAGTTGATTGCTGGTTCGGGTTCGTACATGGGTGTTTCTAAAATGATCACAGCCGCGAGCTGAACGACATAAAAGGTAACACCACGTCCTAAAGCATCCTTTTACCTCCACGTACGTCACCGTGCCCGATTTTTTTTACGATATTTCCTACTGGTTCGTTTCTCCTTGGAAAACGCCGTCGATATGAATAATCCGCGATACGCGTGAAACGTGATTTAAATTCGTCACGATACTTTTCTCACCCTTATCCTCGCGATCTTGCTCCGTTCTCGCTTGCTAATCTCGCGCGAACATCGATTTTTAAGTTCACCGCGAAAATCGATACGCTGGAACTAGGAAAATCAGTGCTATCATGCTCGGCTTGACGTTAATATATATCACAATTTAGATGTCGACCGCATATTAAAATTTACAGGACAGCCCGAAGCAAACCGTCAGAACACATGGATCCCAATTTGAATCGGAGACATTTCGGCTCGTGCAATGCTCGATCCTCTGAAAATTCTCGACGTCGTCTTCCTTTCCATCCTACCGAATCACAGAGTCGATCGTACCAATTCCATTATGTCGAGATAAAAAATACGGATACGCAGTTAGCGCCGCGTTAACGCAATTTAGAATGCACCCTGTACGTGTAGCATCATTTAAAGAAGTACGAGTCGCTCAATGACCATGAGAATGACACCGTTGTTCTTTTTTTCCGTTTTTTTTTTCTCTGTTTCTCTCTTTACACCTTATTATACAAATACAACGAGACACCGTGTAATTCTTATATCTTCTTCACATATTAAGAATATATTCCTAGGTACTCTGCGAAGACGTGCGACCGTCCGTAAAGCGATCCGTCGGCTCTCGCGGTACGGCGGCGGCAGTGAATAAAAAAAATTGTGCTTAAAGCAAACTTAATCAAGTGGTAATTGACGAACGCGAAATTCCAGCCGAGAATCGGTGAGATCGTCGCCCGTTGAGGATTTGCGCGCCGCCGACGATCGCGAGATCATCCGAACGGACATTTACGCCTCGCACGTCATCGTCGTATCTCGATCTCGGTATATCACTCTCTAACTGGGCTATGTATATATTTATATATATATTTATTTATATAGAATGCATTACGAACTCACCGCGCGGCTCGCAGCCGCGTGTGACAGAGACACCGAAGCACATGCAAAACAACTCAAATGTAACACAACGGTGCGCGATTCCTCGCCGGCTTCTTCTCTTCTTCATTCTTTTTTCTCTCTCTCTCTCTCTCTCTCTCTCTACCATAAATAGAATAAATTATTCCTCTTTATGTACAAATGGTACTCCCTCCTGGGTGTTTGTGCTTACGTAGGCCTGCACTCTCATCGCGCGTTTAGCGTTAACAATCAATTATGCCGATAATGCCCAGTTGCGCCGAATTTTATGCCTCGCTTCCGCGCAACCGGAATGCTGAGAAGGAAATTTCGATAAGCTTTGACGCGATCGGTACCAAGATCGGTGATTCAACGGGATTTGAACGTGGATGTGCGATTTTATCAAAGATTTTTTTTCTTTTTCAAAGAAAAGAAGAAAAATGAAGGAAAACGTAGCGCTAAACGCGCGATGAGCTATTGTTCTTAAATGTACATACAATACACCTTGTCCGCTTCTAGCTTGTGCAGATCTCTCGCGGCGATTGTTTGACAGAACGGCGATGATCGAACTTTGCCTCTCTTCCATTGTATCAAAATATATCAAAATCGCGAAACTAGAACAACCGATGGCGTTCCCTATTTTCTCAAGCTGCGGAGCAACGTCGATCGTCGTAGCTTCAATGTACGAATATTATTCCGCGCAACAATGAAAATCTGCGGGATGCATTAAATTCTTCCTGAATCTATTCAGGTATATCGATTTTCTTAAAATGTTACCGAACCTGTGAATACTGTGAGTACTGAAACGCTCTCTTTCTTTCTCTCTTGTATAGAAATATATCTCAATAAAATATACACAGCAATCACGAAGAGTAAATTCAAGCTGCATTCTGAAAATATCCTGGGCCTTGTTAGCGAAAATATATGTACACCCAGTAGATGTGTGATGATAGTGATTACGTGAGTATATTTTTAAAATATTACCCCAAGATATCTTCTTCATATCTTACGAATATTACACGTAATTTCCTAGCAGACGTCTCGACAAGATCCCGCGGATTTCCCTCCGTCGCGCGGAATTACATCGATTTGTCCTACGAGTGCGTATAGGAAAAATAAAATACGCGTGCTTCGGACACTGGGCGCACAACCGCCGATAAATTAATATTCATTCACCGCTTTGGCAAACAGCGCCGGACACGCGGTTCTCGACAGCGTTGCGAAACGGGAACGCCTGAACGCTTTAGCCTCGGTGATTATGCAATATGTAAAATAGATCATTTGTGTTTGCTTATTCCGCGGGGAGAACGTTAGCTCTAGCAACGTTACATTGCGAATGTACGGTCATCGTCGGGAAACGCTCGCCGTCCGTTCACACGGAGTATATCTCGCCGTTATCGACGTCGTATGGCACTGGATATCAGCGTGGTACTGCCCGTAGTATTATCCTCGCGCAAATGCAGCTCGCGTGCTTGGTACAAAAAACTGAGGATCCTCTAGTTTTCTTGCTTGTATATGTGTGTATGTGTGTTTAATCCTTACAGTACACAATGTGAAAAAAACATTCGTAGAAACATGAGTATTCTGTATCCGACCACTTTTTCACCTATTTGAAGTAGTTCAAAACATCTCTATAAAAATTCATAAATATACTTTCAAATTTTTAAAACAAATGCCTGTACTTTATTTTGAAAAAAATATAATATATAATTTAATTACCTTAGAAATTTCAAAAAATTTTCATAGATGGAAATTGATCGGACATGAATTCATTTTTGTAGTGTAAGGGTTAAAACCGCGATGTCGTACACGTTGAGAAGAGACCGCCTCTCTCTCCTCTCTTCTTCTTTTTTTTAGTTAACTTCTTTTTCTCACACTCATGCTATCGTTAGTACTTAAAGAATGTTTTATCGCCCAATTATCTGAAGCGCATAACTCTGGTAGTCCGAATCTTTTATTTACGAAACTATTATCTTTTCTTGTAAACAAAGGCCACTGAAATGCAAGAACCTACTACAAATATTCTAAGAGTACACGTAAAGAATAAATTTCTCGAGTGTCTCGGCGACTTAAATGACTTACAAATGTTTGTTGGTTCCGCCGTTAATTATTCGGTATCAAACAGCCATTTAAGTCGCGAGCCATTACGAGGGAATCGACATTCGATCATTAATTACTGAACTCTGTTTCATCACTGTAAAGATTATCTGGACGTATATTCCCGTTAATGCGAATTTTTCAAACGGACATTTCCCGAAACTACGCTCCTCGTTTAACTCTTAATACTAGTTACTAACACTTAGGCCTCGCTAAGACAATTCGGCCTATTGTTGAGATCGACGTTAGGGGAATGAATGTCTCGTTCGCGCTGTATCTCTTCGCGGGAGACAATCGCATGAGTCGAATCACGATTTACGATGTAAAAAAGGCGAAATTAAAAAAATACAAGTGTAAAAGTGTATCAATATGCGAAGTCTTTACTAATCGTTTGACTCAACGAGAATTATATTCACGATATTTAAATGATAATAGTATTGTAATTTACATCGAAAAAAATATTTTTCCAAATATAACTTATATAACTACGGCCCATTCATTTAAACAATTCAACAAATTCAACAATATAACAAATTTGAAGAGTATGCGAATTTTGTACTATTAATTCAATATGTACTCTCAGTCTGTTAAATAAAAGATCTCTTAATACAGTTTCCAGTTCAGATTAAAACATCAATAGCTGATCACAGCATTGCGTATTGTCGCATCACCACATTCAATGTATATAGAGTGCCAATTTTTTGATTCGATATTACTTGCATTGCAAAAGGTATTGCGCGTGTCAATCAATCATTGTTTAAAAACATGGAATATGGCAGTTTGACATTAAAACGGAAACATTAAAACTTTCATAAAAAAACTAATATAATGACTTCGATATCGGACTGGATGGACAAACGACAAAAAAATTTCAAAAATTTCTCTTTAAAAATTACATAAAAGCAGGATCAATGACATCTAACCCGCTGACTGCCACGCTTGCGCATGTATCTTGCAACATATTTGCTGAGGCAAAAGAATGTAATTGGTGTATAAGGAGTATTATCGACGATTTTCTAATTTTCTTTGTCCTCAACTAAGTAAGCGATTTACTATAGAAGCAAAAAAGTAGGCTTTACACATACATTGCATAGAATGGCAGTGAACGCGTCAAGATATTATACTTTAAAAGTTTCAAGAGAGATCTTTGGTTCTCCCTCTCCTTTTTCCATAACTACATCCGTTTTAGCACAAGCTCTCCATCCAGTTGTGAGATGGGAACAACAAAGGCTAAATAAATATTCTACCCTACAGTCGATATATATCCTCGTGTGAGATTCCAGCCTCTTTTCTTTTTACATCGTGCATATATTAAATGGAACTAAGAATCAAAGTTCCCTTGAATGCGAGTTTCAAATACGGCCTTACAACAGTAGGATCGGCATGTAAACATCGGTTAAATTGGAAATGTCACGATCCGCGCAATCGTACTACATTCTAAGCAATTCCAAAAACAATGTACGGTATTCCATACACATCTTTTTTTCTTCTTTTAATGTTTCCTAATGTGTGGTTTCATTTTTTATATTATATTATTATGTAATCTTTTAGGTTTTGTCATTTCTCTTACGATGCTTAAATGTTAAGTTGAGAAAATAATTTTTTTTTTTCGTTTATATAACAAGCAAAATGTTCAACTCGTTTCTTCATAAATATTCAATTTTCCATAAGTCTTCTTTACAGGGCTCAATGGTTCCAGCAGAAACACTTAATTTGCACGTAAGTTTTATTTATTTATTTTTATTTTAGGTTCCTTTCTCCCGTTAGCGCGCGCGAAGTGCATTCACTATTTACTCGAAAGAACGTACTTTTTTTCACTGGGTCCAGAACCATTGTACGTTAATTGTTAATTATTGTATTACGTCCATGCTGAGAGCATGTTGTAACGCTAAGAGCATCCATGGAGTATCATCGGCTAGAAAGCACAAATATTCTAATGTTCTTCAGAACGTTTTATAGTACGCTGAAATGTTCCTAGCTTGCTTTGGTTTCTTTCCAGTCAATTTCTCGACGTCATGCGTACGAGAATCGTTGCTGATTACAATCCGCAACCCTTTCCTCGAGTAATGGCATCCGTTTGTTTCGTGTTCCTTTCTTCACGTTATTAAGCGAGGACTGTGTAAACCTTCTACCTGAGTATCAATTTGAGGACAATGTTGCGTATCAGGCGGTCCCCAATCGTGCAAATTTCCACTGTTAGCTAATCTGTGTGTGAGTCGATGTGCTATTGAGAAACCTCCGCTACCTTCTAACTGTGTTAAAACTATGATGACTTGTCTGAAATCAAATTTTATTAATATCAAACTTAATCGTACGCTAAATAGAAATGTAATTAAATCTTACCTGTGAAGGGGAGGAACACTATCGGCAGTTCTGAGTTGTCCTCTCGTGGACACGACGTTATAGCTTTCATGGCAGTCGCATTTTACATGAATCCATTTGTTTACGTGACGATTTTCAACCATTACTACTAAACCGGCCCATCCTTTAGTTAAATAATAAGCAGTCATACCTTCTCTGCCCTGTAAAATATATTAATATATTTTATAAAAAAATTTAATCGCTTTACATACTATTCAAAATACAATGAAATGGCTTACTTCGTGCCGTTGTCCTTTAGCCAATGTTAGACTTATGATAGCATCAGCTAAGACAAAAGCGGGTGGTGATATTTGCTCGACGAGAAGTCTCTTTGAACTATGAATAGCGAGAACGTATTCCGGATAACTCGATGTATCTTCCATTCCAGTGTGCCAATGATTAAAGGCCAGGCACACAACAATATATAGATCTCTCTCCAACATTTTGTGACAGCCGACAAAGCCGCGTACTTGCCGCTTACTGTGTTCCACTAATCTACCGACTTCCGGAGCAGCCGGAGATCTCGTGCGAAAAACTACCACGCATAAGTCCAGTTGAGAACGTTGCGATTTTTCCGAATTTCTAGATAATTATATATTCTTTAGTATATACTATACATGTATTATATATGTACGCGCGCAAATCAATTTAATCGTTTTACCTTTGGCCCTCTTGAAACAAAGTAAATTCCGTTTCGGTAGGTTCTAATACTGTCAAAAGGACGCACGATAAATGTCTGAGGGACGACAATGGAGGGAGAGTGCCGCGCAATCTCACTTCGCTCCATCCAACTCTCGTCTTGCATATGTCAATGCAATCGAAGTACTTTAGAACATCGTCGAAGGATATCCAGAAGACACCATCTGAAGCACCGTGCGGCATAAGCATCTCTCGTAATTGCGGAGTCCATATAGGGCTGTCATCCGACCAATCCCCTTTCCAACTATAATGACCCCAAGGATTGCGTAGTCGTAATAATCGTATTCCCTGCGTAACAATCACATAACATGTATATGTGTTTCAAATCAGGTTAATAAAACGCCAAGCCTTGTTTATATCTGATACTTACCTGTACATCACGGACATCGAGGACAGAATATGCATGTCTGGAACAGACATTTTGATTAAGCAATCAAATACACACACACATACACGCACACATATACATATAAGAAATAAAAATCAAATTTATATATAAAATAATTAAGTTTCCAATTTACCTTGGCCTTAAACCTTTGCGTTGATATTCCTCCTCGTCAACTTTCATATTACCGCCTCCGCAACTAGCACCCATTAAAAACATAGCCTGTCTCGAGGACAAAAGTTGTGCCCATATTAGGTCCCTATCGAGTTCGTCTTCGCTTGGCAATGCTGAAGGTTGTAAAGGCACGCTCTCACACGGGGCACCAGTTAACGTCGCTAGACCTTCTATAGCACGGCCGGATACTAAGGCCTCGTAACAACCATGTATTTTAGCAACTGCTTTTTCAATTAGCGGCACCCAAAGCTGTTTTCTTTTTGCCTTCAATATAAGATGTACATGTCACTAATAATACGTATGTGTCATATATAGAATATAGCACATAGAATAACGTATCTTTATGTAGCATACAGACATATACCTGAGAGTACACTAAGTGGCCTCTCTTATCACAGGGTAATAGATCATCAACGAGCACTGTCGTCCATTTTCCATCTTTACACAGTCTAACTTGGTAAGCACCTTCGGGGCATGTCTCTTTCATGACTAAAACTCTTCTCACGAGCTCGTCACTCTCGGCCAGAACGGCCAGAGCCGATAGCAACCAACAGTTTCCTAAGACACCTTGCGAGATATCAGAGGGTAGGGGTGTCCTAAAGACAGCCCAAGGCAGTTTAGAATCGACACTTGAGTCCACGTTAATTTGGTGTGGCCTTCTCCACTGGACGACGTGATTATCTTTCGTATCCGCGGGATTATAGTACAGGGATTTCGGAGCAGGCGGGAACGAATCGTCGACGAACGGCTCGTTTGTCTATAAGATAAATGAGAAAGTGTTAAATCTCATTAACAATTTAGTGTCTTAGATGCCTATAGTATAGTCTAAATTTATGCTCTTACCTCCTTGCAATATCGTACAATGCGCTCCCATTTCTCCAGCGCGTCTCTTTCTTCCAACTGTCTAAGGTTTTCCATCACCACGCTCTCCTGTCGCTGTATTCTAAGAGTACTAGTGCCTGACTCAAGAAGCCTAGGTATCCCTCTATCTCCAGACATTTGGGACAGTGACTTCGAGCTTTGGCACATTTCACAGATAACAGTCGTACTCTTGTTCTCGTATGTGCATACTTTACATTGCCACTAAATATACAAAAAAATATTAGATAAAAATAATATGATAAGATGATTCTTTAGTTTGCTTCGCAAACACCAATAGCAAAGCAAAGAATAAAAAAGAAGAGTATGAAATATTAAAAGTTTAGGTAAGAGCGAACCAAGAATCATTATGCTCGTACCAATAACTTATTTTTTTGAATATTCTATGAAAAAGATAATAAATACTAACATGAGTATGTGAAGGATCTCTAGTTCTCGAGTGCCTTTTATCACCTGACGAACCGTTTCTTCTTACGGAATTTCTGTGCCTGGGAGTAACCACTTTGGAATTCGTCGGGGTTGAACAGAGCCTTGGGCTTGGACTCCGTTGGCCAAGGGCCCTATTGTCTTTCGGAACCTCTAGAAAGTCCGCTAATGTCTTGCAGGCGTTGCAGTTTTGCGCGGAAAGTGGATTCCTCAGCGTGCACGACGGGCACACCCAACTTTCACCCTTTCGCAGAGTAGCATCCTCCAGATGCATGATGCTTTTCAGCTTCGAACCACAGCAAGCTTCGCACGTTGTTCTTGACGCGGCGTTCAATAGAGTGCACTTTTTGCACGTCCACACCGGTGACGGTGGATCGATATGATCGTCCAGATCGGACTCCGCCGTAGCCAGAGTGGCCGCCTTCGGTATATATCTGACGCTATCCCTTGATACCACTATCGGAGATTGTGCGTGCGCTGGATAGCTACTCGTGTCCTTCGTGACGGTTATTAAACTGGGTTGCGTTAACGACGGAGGTGATCTGGACGAACCACAAATGTCGCAACCGCTGGACCACAGCGGATTGTACGCGTAAGAACACTTTCTGCAGGTCCACATGCGCTTTAGCGGGCTCACATTTGATACCTCACCTACCGGACTGGTTGCTTCACTGTGCGCCTTCGTCGGCACCAAACCTAACTTACTGCTCTGTTTCTTTGGCAATGGCGGCGGTATGTCGGGATCCGTTATCCCGATGTAGGAATACTTTGGTCTCGAGTTGAAGCCAATGGAATGCGGTGGCACCGCGGGTGGTTCCTCGTCATTCAAACTCCTACGATTAACAGTCTTCTTCTGCGTCACGTTCGCAACCGAATCGGCGTCCGAGAAGGACCTTCTGTAAGACAGAGGTCCGGCGGACGATAACGCGCGCGGTACCCAAGCCGGCACACTGATAACTACTCCGCTGCAAGGCGCTGGGCTCCTAGGAGCATCACACGCCTCGCACTGCTCCAAACTAGGCTCATTGTCCAGCGTGCAATTGTCGCAGCTCCATAAGCCATCGTCCTGGCGTGCTTCCGGCACAACCAGGCTTGTAGGTCGTTGTATCATGTGATCTGACAATTTTTGAACAACGGAACCGTTCGACAGCGAACGACTGACTTTAGACTTGACCCGCTCGTACATAGAAGGGCTATGTCGTTTTGGAGAACGTTGAGAGGTATCGCTATTATCTGTGAACGGAAGCGTAGTAGACTCCATTGTTCCAATTGACGGCAAGATCCAGTCTTTATGGTGCCCTCTTCCTCTATCGCTCCGGCTTATACTTGTTAACTGTGCCATGCCTGAAAAATTTTGAAACAATAATACTCAACCTGATCTAGAATATTTTCTGACAATTCTTACAACAATCGTCTTGCATGACGCTCACCTGTACTATTAATTTTAGCATTGTTACCGGAGCCACTCTTGCTAGCACCTCCATCTAGGACATTGGCCAATAATCCAGATGTAATTTTAAGACGATTTTCTTTATGCAGATTAATCTTTCTACTCTTGCGTGCGCCTATCTGTTTTCCGTCGTTTTGAGCTATCGACGCACTGGCATCGCAAGCCGCGCAAATCAGTAAGCTGCAATTATTGTCCAATAGACATCGAATACAAGTCCACTGTTTTATTAAAGAAGGTAAGGACGAAAAACGCTTCAGCGGTTTCTTGTTGGATGAGTCATCCAACGAATCACAATAAGAAATCTTCCTGACGTCGGCTGCAGACAAATGTTTCTCAAAACTGCAAGTTTATAGGAACATACACATAAAATATATATAAAACGTTTATTCTTAATAAAAACAAAATTTAATAAAGACAAATTTATGTTCCAAAATAAGAAAGTGTACTTTAAAAACAAGTGTTTGACATTTGAGAAGAAAATAAAGAGTAAAATTTTAATTCAGGTTTATTGCAAACTATAACAAACAATGTTAACTATCAAAGAAATATTAACAAGTTTGCAATCTCTCGTTTTAAACTTGGTTCAACGTAAGCATACTCAACACAAAGGAAATACTTATTTAGAACTGAGAGTGACTCAGCTTTACTACATGCTTTACTACATCAACATAAACATGACACAATGGAATCAAAAACTATATGATAAAAATATAGTGTAGTAGCTCCAAACAACTCGAGAGTACATATGTAGCGATAGGATCATTTTGGAGCACGTGAAACATATGGGGGAGAGATCCAGGAGCAACCAGGAGGATAACGAAGAGGAGGGTGGGGAATCAAATCTCGATCCTCACCATTGAGACGCGATGCATCGGGGCTGAGCGACGGATAGCGGAACCGTCGGGTTACGCGTCAATCTGTCTGTCCTCGGCGGTGGCGTCGGCGGCGTCGATTCCCCGGAGGATGCCTCCTCCTCTCCGT
>QKQZ01048790.1:0-12474 GCA_003595255.1 Solenopsis fugax
CAATTCAATCATTAGTTTTCTACATATTACTTTGTAAAATATTGTTAGTGCTGCCTTGAGACATTTATTTAAATGACTGATACTGAATTGATAAAAAAATTTGTTAAATAATATAATAATATAATATATTGTAATGTAATGTAATATAATATAATGAAATCTAATATAATATAACATGATATAATAGTAATAGAAACACTGTATAATTATAGTTCAAACTTATAATTAATTTTAATTTTGAACACGTTTCTTCGACACTTCTTTCTTGAACACATGGATCGTGATCGACGCTATTTTCTTTGCCTTAAAGTATTTTTTAAAATCTAAAAATTCATGAAATATCTGTCAATATTATAGTTGAAAATTTTATAATTATTTTGGTAAGCGAGTAATGAACTTCACCTGTCATTCAGTATTCGATTTTTTGGCAATAACTAAATAAACAAACGACGATTTGTCAAAATCTTAAGGAAATGTTTTGATCAAAATAATTCATAATTAGCAAAAATATTACGTATAGAAAACGGCATGTGGATCTGATATGTCCATGTAAGACTTTACATATTCTACATTTAGTACTATCTGAGTCTTTCATAATGTCTATAGAGCCTCGAGTCTCTACTTTTGGAGACAGGGCAACCAAACAAGCAGATTTGCTGGCTTTGCAACGAACAGATGTTGCTTTCTGTCAGACGCCATAAACCCACGTGTTCAATATTAGAATTAATATAGGGATCTCTTTATTTTATTTTTATTTCTAAAAATAAGCAGATTTTAACGTTAAACTGTAGTTAAAAAATTTTAAACCATGTTTTGTAATAATTTGTATAAGTTTTTTAATTCAAATTGTGATTTAAGGATTGATTTCAATATTCACACATGTACATTAGATTTTTCAGATGGTATCATCTAAATTTAATATTGGGGAATTTCTACTAACTTTTATAGTAATGATTGCTTGTTTTATATATATGTTCTTATCCAATTTTATCGGACAAGAAATTATAGATCACTATGATTTCGTATCTGTCACTGCGTAAGAAATATTATAATTTATTATATTATAACCGTTTTACAAACTATATAATAATAATAAAAATTAATTTAATTTATAAATTTTTTTTAAAGTAGGGGTTGAGGGGGGGTAAGATGACGACCTTAAGGTTTGTCGATTTTTGCTAATTTCTATGATAATGTAAAAATAACAATTTATTTTTTTTTTTACATTCACTAAAACCTTGTTTATCAGTAAAAATTAGAAGTTGTTAAATAAACTAGAACTTTTTTTAATTTAAATTTTTTTAGGATATGCAATTTCGTCATCTTATCCCCATATGCGGGTAAGATGACTTTTAATACTGAGTAAGGTGAAAAACAGTCAAATAAAGTTAAAAATGTATTCTTATGAATAAAAAAGATTTATTATAAAAAATATAATAATCTTATGCTATTTTGATATTACAACGTAGTTAAAGAAAAACGTAAATAAAACGAAAAATATTTATGTAATCTACAAAAATAAAATTATTAAAATTGTGATATACATTACGATACATATTACGATTAAAATTGCGTTATATATAGTCAGAATGTTGTTAAGACTGAAAAAATTAATGCACAAATGCATTACCTTGCTCATTTACGACGTTCGTCATCTTATCCACAGTCGCCGTGTTTATTTGTTTATCCTTTCTGAAAAAGGCATGTAAAGAATATATCGAATAGATCGAAGTTATTGTCGTTTTTCCGTGATGCAGATTGAGTCTCTCGCTGCGCTAACTTCGTGAGCGGCTGTCATTGCAGAGATCGCATATTTTGACTATGTGTATTGAGGGGTTAATAGTAGTGTAATATTAAATTTGTTAGTTATATGAATTTATCTAATATGAATAGTGTGTATCGCGCGCGTAGCGCGCGCCTATTTTGTCTAGTCAAATATAAATATTGCAACATGAAAATAGAAGAATATGAATACGTTATGGTATGCATTTTTAGCTATACAATATTGTGATTTTCTAGAGAAAATAAAAATATTTATTATAATTATGTCATTCCTTATGAATAAATATTAAAAAATTACAGATAGGTGCTTCCAAAACACATCTCTTATTATATTATTTACTCTTATGGATAGATTGAAATCAAACTATCACAGATTATTTATTATCATCTAAGGTTTCTAATAAATTAAGCACTGGCTCATCATTTGTTATTAACTTGGAAAAATTAACAATTCGTCATCTTACCCACTTCGTCATCTTATCCCCCTTTCCTCTACTTATAATTGTTTTACTCTAGTAATAAAAATTAATATAATTTATAAGTCTTTTTTATAATATTTATAAGTCTTTTTTGAAATATTATTGATTCTTGTGTTACTGATATAGATACGAAGTCCAGTGGTATACAACTCCTATATATATACAAAAATTGATACTATTTCTGTTATTAAGAGGCAACAAATCTTTTGGCCTGAATGTCGGTGGATTGTTCGTATCGTCTTTAAAGTGTTTCGCTACGGTATGAAACATTTGTCATAATATATTTAAAGAGTCATACTTTAAGGTAACAAAATAAACTATTGTCTTTCATTATAGCTAGCAAACGCATCTCTGTCTTATTTTATTGTCATGTATTCTATGAGAAAATAACAGAAGATACGTATAGATTAATATTATTAAAATATCAAATAAATGACAATGCATTTTATGTTTAATTGAATAGAATTCGACTAAATATATATATAAATTAATATGTGCAGCACTTATTATAATTTATAATCACATTTTGTAAAGAAAAATTAAGAAAAAATAATTTTATATTCAACGATAAAACTCTATTTCTTGTTTTTAAATTTTAATATACGAAATATTGTATTACTACATTTCATCACGAAACATTACTATGCTAATCAATGTACTAAATTGTATATACAATGTATGTGTAAAGGATATCTTAATAAAAAAAATTATTTTGGATTTGATATGATTTATTCTCGAAATAATTAACAATTTCACAAATGCATAGACACTTCTACAAAACTCCATTCTAGCATCTTCCTTCCAATAGACTATCATACATATTTTATTAGCATATCCTGTAGTAAATATGTATAGTATTCACAAAATAATTCACATTTTCGTGACCGTAATTTAATAAAATTTATATAAAACTTGTTTGTATAACAAAAACAGCTTTAGAAGCATACATTGGTGTTTTCAGATTTCTAAACGTTCAGCCTTCGTTACATATCATTTTTATCATTACATTCTAATATTCATTAAAGGCATTCGATTACAGTAGTGTTACAGGTTGAAGGCAACTGTGTATTGTAATATGTATTTACTTTCTGAAATTTCCAGAACAATATTTATGAAACACTTTACATTTTAGAAACACTCCTATGTTTATATTCATCCTCATCCCTAACAGTTGTACTTATCTCTAAATTTTATCTACATTTTAATATCGGCTTCTTAAAGATAGATTTTTATTGAGTTTAATACGAGTTTTTGTAGCTAAAGTCTTGTTATATTTGTTATTTCTGATCATCTCTGATAATTATTTGTAGACTTTATTTCTCTCTTTTCTTTATCACACTGTGTGGCGATGTACACTACACCTTATTGAGCTTAATTATAGTAAGATAATCTTATATTGGCACGTCGCATAACGAAATTGATGTACAAAATTATATATATAATATTATAAAAAATATATTTACAATAATTTAAAGTACATAGGTTTTTTTCAAAAAATACACCGCATTCGTTGCACATTGAGATTTATCAATCACACATTGCGCGAGAGATTGACATATTTTGTCTTTTATTATTAAAGAAAAATATATAAGTTAAACGACATACTTTATATTTCCATAGGTAAAATACGGAATATCTTTATAATCTATTGTCTGAATCTAAATTACTATGAGCGAAATTTTCGAGGTACTTAATTAATGTCATGAATTGATATTTTTAAATTGCAATAACTTACATCAGTGGCATTCTCAAATGCGTATTTAAGGCACTTTGAATTGTCTTATCGTAATAAAAGTTGTATCCACATAAAGAATGACCATATTAATATTATAAAACATATCTTGTTTAAAAACAATGTAAATTTGTATTGAGTAGATCAGTGGTGGGATTTAGTGAATGTAAATAAAAAGATTTATTGTGTTTTTTATGCTAAGATTGTATTTTTCTAATTGTTATCAAGTCTAAAATAATTTCTTGTTTCGTATTTTTAATCATAAATTAAAATTAATAATATTATATAATAATATTATTTTATAATTTTTATCATAAATGTAGTTATAAATAATAAAACAGTATTTCAACAAGAAAGATTAATAATGCAAGAAATAATAAACTTGAAATGTTACCATGAAAGAAGATTTATATAACACATCTAATTCGAAAGTTTCCGAATTAGAACAAGCTGAAGTGTAATTCTCACTCATCGAAATCTCTTGATTTCGCACTGCTGGATTTTTATTTGAGATTGGAAGAGTGAAATCTTTGCAAATTTTAATGAAAACAATAAAGCTATCAATATTTTCATCTAAAATGCTGACACATTAAAGCATATCTGTTTATCTTCGACTAGTAAAAATAAATCTTCACACTCAAACTGCATCAAAGATGACGATGGCATCTTCATTATAAATGAGAATTTATCATAAAATGATTAATTTTTGATAATTTATCTTTATTCGTAATATTATGATTACAATGTTTTCCTTATTTGCAATGTAATAAAATAGCTTCATCTTAAAGATATATTTCTAATTCGAACATGTTCATATTAATTTTTCTTCTTTATGATCAATATTATCATCTCTCATATTATTCATCACTAAAAATTGCAACTAAATCCCATCACTAAAATAAATCATTCAAATCAAATTTAAAATTAATTTTATAATTTAATTAGTTTTTTAATATTTTTTATCACGCTTTACACTAAGCTTTGTCAAATGTATTAGTTTACTATTTCCAAAACGAATTACAATCACTTTATGATTCATTCAAAAATTAATTCTTTAACCAATCTCTTATAAACAGAAACATATATAGGATGAAAATCAAGAATGAAAGCTATCAGTCAACCGCTTTTATATAAATTCACTTGTCACCTTAAATTTTATCAGATGTATAATTTATTGTCCCAAAATAAGTTTCACATCATAGTTTTCTATTTATTATATATAATATTTAACTCTTTAATCAATTTCTCAAATACATATATGAGATGAAAATCGACATTGAACTCGGAAATTTGCAAACTTAATCGATTGTTCCTCCTAAATGGAGTTACTATAAATTTTAATATAACAGAAAGTAACACGGCGAATACGAATCGAGTGCGGTAAACGGTGCGCAATGAAAGGTAGTTTCATATGAATTGTATAATCACATGAATCAAATAAAGTAATTTAATCAATTTAACGGACGTTTCGGCTCTTGCTTCGAGCCATTTTCTGCGTAACAATATCTTCAGAGTAACATTGGTGTTGTAACAATCGTAGCTGCTGATATCGAGATAGAGAGCTTCCTCGTTAGGAAGATGTTACAAAATAAAATGAGTTGTTGAGCTCTAATATGATGTACATGACGAGGAAGCTCTCTATCTCGATATCAGCAGCTACTATTGTTACAACACCAATGTTACTCTGAAGATATTGTTACGCCGAAGATGGCTCGAAGCAAGAGCCGAAACGTCCATTAAATTCATTAAATTACTCATGTGATTCATGTCATTATACAATTCATTTGAAACTATCTTTCATTATGCACCGTTTACCGCACCCGACTCGTATTCGCCGTATTACTTTCTGTTATATTAAAATTTTCATGAATTTTAATTCTTATATTTACTATAAATTTTGTTAAATGTTTCATGTTCAATTTTATGTTAATTTCACTCATGTAAAGCAAATTTTATATTGAACATATAAGTTATTTTATTACTGTAATAATCAAGGAAAATTATATAAAATTATATAAAAGCGATAGTTTCACCGATTGATAATAAAATTAAACTGATGATTTTTATTAATTAGTTAGACATATGACATTGTCGTGACGTATGTCTAACTAATTGACATACGTCACTGAATCATTTGTAAATATCTGTTTTCTTCCAATAAAGAGCTAAGAGAAGATGTCATGTCATTGATAACCATATTGGCGCTAGCAGGTAAAGGTTGCGGCAACGACATAGGATGCGTCGAGCTGGAGACATTGGTCTCGTGGGTTTGAGCATTAACGGACCAGTTCCGACATTGTTGAACATACTCTAATGTTCTGCGGTAGGAATCTTGTCTCATACCTTGAGGCGGCTTTATCGGCGAGCCTTGTTGTGATTGGCTAATATCTCTGCATTGTATCTCCGGCAGCGGTCCACCTTGATCGTGATAACATTGATTTCCATAAGTCCATGTGCAATTGCAGTTATATTGAGCCGGAGGATTCGTGCGTGTTTGACAATTATGAGTGCAAGTTTGTTGCTGCTGTTGTATTCTGCAGTTAGTCTGTTGAGCATTACAAAGTTGTGGTGACGTTCTCTTTGAACCGCCTCCACCATCGTTGATCTGACGATGCGTACCACTGGGATGAATACAATTGTTGATCTGTAGGCAGGGCGTAGTGGCCGATTGTTGAATCTGCTGTTGACAGTTTTGAAGATTTGTCGCAAGTGTATTTATTGATTTACTCTGATTCGCATGGTTCAATTGAGAACAAAGAGGTGACATCGGACCGCACTGATTAATCACTGAAGACTGTTGAGCAGAGTGTACACTGGGCATCTGACCGTTGGATGTTACTATAGGCCTCGTGCACTGATTGGAGGATTGACTGCACTGAGCGCTCGGATGAGCAATAGTCGACGGATTGGGCATGGTCGCAGTTTGCTGAGTGCAATGTGGTGACAATTGTTGACAATTATTCGTTATCCGCATCTGCACAGTGTGATTTGATGATGTACAAGTTTGATTAGGATGACTGGTACCATTGCAATTCGCGTTTATTTGATTCGCGCAACTGTAACCTGCATAGTAAGTATGATGTGCGTGGCTCTGAGGACAATTTCTGGAGAGTTGAGCAGAGTTCTGAGGCAGATTTTGCGGTGCGTGCTGTGGTGCTAGCGCACCAGCCGCGGGGGATGTCAACGGCTGATCGCTCAAGTGAGCCGAAGTATAATGAGAGCTCGGTGACATAACTTGACCTGTGGCTGGGCTTGCCACTTGTCCTCCAGTGACTTGAGACGCATAATTTGGCGGGGTGCAAAACTGCAACGGAGGTTGAGTCGCACGTGAATTTGGACATTGGCCATAAGGCACAGACGAGGGATTCTGATAGTTCGGACAGGGTTGCTGTGCAATTTGCTGAGAGGAATAACAGTTCTGCTGGTGCGACTGATTATAATTACACGTAGGCTGCACCTGTCGCTGGTAGTGTAAAGGATTCGTGCATATCGGTGATTGGCAGATCGGTAAGGGACTACCACGATAACTGACTTGATTTCCGCCCGCTTGAACCTGATAATGACAATAACAATTTCGAAGTTAAAAAATAAACTAGCGTGAGAGAAATTACGGATTTAAATAGGAAGAATACACAATATAATTACCTGATTTAAATATTGCATCATTTCGTCGGGAATAACCAATTTGTTCTCCACCATTTCACCTTCGCCCACCTCATCCAAAATCACCTCCTGATTGGGATGAAGCTCAGGCTGAAGCTCGGGTAACTGTGCCGATCTCGGCCTGGGTGGGATCGGAGGAGAAATTCTTTGAACTGGGTTACTGCGAATAGGTTCGGACATTCGTCGATCATTCGATGGTTGAGTACAATGACTGCTCGGATTACTCCAATCGCTCGGCATCGTCTGAATGTTCTACAAAGAAATGCGTCATTTAAAACCGCCATTTATCGGGTTTGTGCAGCAATCGCAGTATGAAGCATACCTGAAGAGACATATTTTGCGTTTGAACAACGAGATTATTCGTTGAGTAAGGCCCCTGAATATGACCCTGATCGATTCTGCTAGAAGTCGTGCTCATCTGGCTGCTTCGTCTAGATGTACCTGGACTGATCGGATCGTAGAAACTTTCTGGTCCCGGGCCCATTCTGACGACACTCGCCTGGCTGCTCCTTCTACTACTGAAATCTGTCGATCTCATGCTGCCGTAGTAAGTGCTAACGGTGCTGTTGCTATCCCTTCGAGGTTCACCGAACGGCTGCAATCTTAATTGAAGATCGGACAGACTTGTCTGCCGTGTTTGACCACCATTGCCCTCCATTTTCAAATCAGTGATCCTTTTATTGAGGTCACCGATGTTACCCTGAGGTACGACACCGCGAAGCCCGCGCATATTTCCTACGCTCGGCATGTTCGACATGCTTTTGGCGTTCAATCTTCCTTTCAAACGATTTCTCGGTGTGGGTACCGGCACCTGCAATTGCTGCTGCGATTCCATACCGCCGACCTGTAGAAATAATATCAAGATTGAAAAACATTTGAAGTAATTTAAATCTCAAAAAAGAAATCTTAAAAAATCTGTATAAGAACACTTTTTGTTCTATTTAACGAATTACATGTTTCTCGAGTGATCTTCGAAAAACTAACCATGGCACGTAGCGCTACAGGAAGATCGGCAATGTCTAAGTCATCGGGCTCCTCGTTCCACGGTTCTTCAGCAAGAGCGATTCCGTCGCTAGTGAGAGTGCCCATTCCTGCGACCTCATCATTACAACCAACCACCAATGGACTACCTTGCTGCTGCATGATCCCAGGCGGACTGTTTGCTTCGCTCTCGGATTTGACGCTGGGACTCGAGAGACTAGGTGTCTTCGGAGGCAGATCCTCACTCCTGCTGGGACTATTACCTCCTGCACCGGCCTCATCGCTACCACCCCCATCACCACTACCGCCACCCTTATGCTTCTTATTTGCGTAAAATTCGGCACCGTGGACGGTTTTGACGTGCTTTCTCAGAGACGACGGATCCGTATACCTCTTTGTACAGCCAGGAGCTTTGCAAATGTATGGTTTCTAGACAAAAAAGGATGGAATATTGAAATACGGAATTTTCAGAAAATCATCGTGATCATTCAATTATCTAGCACATATCTTTTCTTCCTTTTGACAAGAAAAAAAAATACCTCGCTGGAGTGCGTCCTGTTTTGATGTTTTGCTCTATCACTCGCGTTGCTGAAAGCTTTACTACAGCCTGGATACTCGCAAGTATACGGTTTCTCGCCGGTATGAGATCTGAGATGAGTTTTGAGGTTCTCCAATCGCGAATAGGCTTTGAAACAACCCTCGAACTATATTCAGAAGAAAAAATTTAATTAATTCAGTAATATTAGGAGGATTGAAAAGTAATACCATTTTGTATAAATAATGTAAAAATATGTTGTTTTGTTAATATTATTTATTATTTATTCAATAATATAATCAAAATTATTTTCTCTGTGACAGTCATCTACTTATTTATTAATTTTTTAATTTCTTTCTCGAAGAATCTAGACTTTGATTCGAGAAATGTATTCGAGATAAAACGATATTCAAATAACACTTGCTTTTACAGTTTTTTTTTTAAGTACTCAAATGATTAAAAGAGATCCGATAACTATGATGAAATTAATTCTCTAATTTTTTGTTTGTTCTGTTTGGCTACATGCGGTTGAGCATTGTCGCGTCATAGAATCAAAGCCGGTTAACTTCTTCAAGAAAAGAATTAAAACATTAATAAATAAATGGATGACATTGCAAAAGATAACAGCGATTATATATTATTAAATAAATAACAAAATATATTAACAAAATTCATACTGTTAACATTTTTTATAAAAATAATAATACAAATAATACATATTTGTTAGATGCATAATAATACAAATAATTGTTAGATATATAAAATTGTCATATAAAAATATAGATTAAGTACAATTCTCGAACACGCTATTCGACAATCAGTGTAGATATCGAAACACATGAAAAACAATGCAAAGAAGGAAAACGAATCTATAAAAGACGTTGTATTCTGCATTAAAAAATTTGTTCTCGATTCATATCGCTAATTCGCAGTCGAATTAAAACACATTTCTCTTAACGTAATTTATCGAAGCAAATTTGTACGAGTTAATCTCTTGCCATAATCTAGCAACAATGTTTATTTTCTCAATGCTGTCTTATTGTGATACATCACTGGACGATTTCTTGTGTCTCCGCGAATATGCAGCTCAGATCACCATAATTTGAAAGCTCTGAGCCGCTCAATTCGCGCCGCGCGTTGCACAGTACGTAATCTAGTAACGCGATTGTTCCGCAGCTTTCGCGTTTATTTATCCCTATTTACCCGCAGTGAATTCCACGCATGAACGAGTACCAAGAACATCGAATTTAGCGGCATCAATTATTTCGTGTTGTATGTACGAATTAGCTCGGACTGCGTTCGACAGTCTCTTTATGCGTGATTGGCATTGCATCGTAACGAACAAATGTCGTTTCGCATTTGCGGTATCCACTCTCTAATACGTAAATATTTCAGATATTTCACAACGTTTGGCGAGCGCGTTCGGAATGCATCGGAAGGGATGTCGAGAGAAAAACCACTGCGACGATTTAATCAAGACGGATAATCTGGCCTTGTCTCTTGCCCACGGACGTGTCACCATTTCTAGGAATTTCACATGGCGAGAATGCGTCGTGCGTAACAAGTCGGGAGTGACGAATGTATACATGGATGATCTATGACCATCATTCTTAATTAACCTGCTTAACGCGCGATTTTTAGTGCTCATAATTGTCACTGTTCCTATTGGACGAATTCATTTCCAGATACCCGAAAACTTCTTTCAAAAGTTATCTAAAATTCTATAATATCTAAATCTAAACATCTTACACGCGATTAACTCTTTCAAAATTATTTCCAGAGTTTATACGCAAAACACACAATACGAATTTCTTATTGATATAAATTTATTTTTTTCTTGGACGACAGCACTTGTGTATCAATATAATTCTTATTTATTTTTATATATTATTTATACATAGAGCCATGTATAATAGTATATATCACACAAATAAGATGCTACTTTTTATGGAATTCTCCTTAATGCTTGTATCAAAGTCGATGCATCTGGTAAGATTTGCATTTCTATTCAGCTATCAAAGAAACATAAATATAAACATTTAATTTGCGTTTATTATTAAATCTAAAATGAGAAATATGGAATACATAATAGTTATCTCTTATGTAAATTTGACTCTTTTATAGCCTGTCGCTATTTTCGATAATGGCAATGAGATTATTAATAAATAAAATAAAAAAAATTATATATATATAGTTTTATATTAATCAGTGAAGTTTAACTCTTGAAATTTGCAACCGGATTGAAATAAAATCTGTATTTTGAACAGCAATAACTTGTGCGCTGATTACCACGCCAACACTCTTATCAGCCCTATGACTACTTTATTTGACTGTTTTATATATACACATATACAGATGTGAAATTAATATGCCAAGTTTTACAATCGATTGCTATATTTATTTAAACATTTTTAATAACTACTAATGAAAAGTCAAATAAAATGTATGCACTGAATGCGATATTTATGAGATTTCTTAAAATCTTTCTGTACCAGCATTTGTACGCGTTAGTGTGTAATTGATTAATACAAAAAATTTTTCAGTCGGGAGGAATAAGTAAGTACTTTACTTACTGTACACTTGTGCGGTTTTTCACCCGTATGCCTTCTCATATGCACGACCAACATGTACTGAGCCTTGAAAGGTTTTTCCTCCCTCGAGCATTCCTCCCAACCGCAAACAAAGCTCTTCTTGTTGGCATGTATGTGATCGTTGTTGATATGTTTCACGAGATCGTCCTGGTTTGGCAGAGATAAATATCAGATTAACATGGATAAAATCAAATTTTTCGAGAGATATACAATATCATTACATCTTTAATTCTCTTTTTCTTTAAATCATTTTAAAAGCTATCTTAATGCTACATGTAAAACTAATTATTCCCATTAACATTTTCTTCTCAAAACTACGAAGATAGTAGCAAATTGTAATTATCGTGTTACTCTTAGCTCCTGTTAATTGAAGAAATAAAGGCTTAAGATATCGCACGTCCGTATGTTACCTGTGTAGGAAATTCGAGACCGCAGTCTCTCCAATGACAATTCGTTTCGATGAAGTCACCAGGTTCATCTCTGAGGTCCTCACTCGGACTAAGACCTTGAGGATGACTTGGTGGGACGGTAGTGGTAGTTGTGTTGGTGGTCGTTGTCGCCGGTTCCCTCTTAACTTTGGTGGCGGTCCGCTTTGAGGAAGTGTCGGCCTCGGCTGTCACCGAACGAGTCGACGATTCCGATGCTTTCCTGCATGATTCTACACTCTGTGTGGGAAAAAGAAAGAAACAAAATCCTTAATATATTGTTATA
>QKQZ01048794.1:0-23172 GCA_003595255.1 Solenopsis fugax
CAGCCACGTCAAAACTCCAGTGGCTTCGTCACTGGTGGAGCCCACGACCTCTGAGTTGCGCGTCACGCTCAAGATGGCAGTCGCTGTCGTAGTCGCTGCTGCCGCCGTCGATGCTGCCCAATGCTGCCGCTACCGTTGCTGCTGCTGCTGTTTGCTGGTTCTGGTGCTACTCGCTGCTGATGCTGTTGCTGCTGCTGACTCGTGCTCTCTCCCTTTGCCCTCTGACCCCTCATAATCTGATCTCATATACGCTCTACGTGTGTCATGTAAGATCGCGGCTTCAATCGCGGCGATTCCCGCGATTTGTTCTATCGCGCTCTGTCCAACTTTGTCGCTCCATCCCTCTCTCTCTCTCTCTCTCTCTCTCTCTCTCTCTCTCTTTATTTCTCTATCATCTCGTACACATCCGCTCCTTATTCATTTGTTTTATTAAAAAAACAAACTACGTTATTTCGTAATGTACACGTAATCTACATGAAATATAAATTAATCGTAATTCATGCATTGTAGATTATAAACTGTAGATTACATTCAGAAACTTATATCGAACTTGAGAAAATGACCGATAATGGTGGCGCTCTTATCCGCGCCAGTTTCACGCGGAACGATGATTCAGACCTTGTATCTGCAGATAAATTGTTTCTTGTTGCTCAACTATTTCATTTTTCTTTGTTTGATTAAACACAGAGGTACACACTTATACAATGCTCTTATAAATGTTAGCGCGCTTCTAGTGAGAAATGTCCTATCGAATTAAGATCAAAATATCAGTTTGACAATTTCGACGTCGATTCCATTATATCATTTCTCACTAGGTTTTTAGTCATTATATCTTAACATTAGATGCAAAATAAAGATAGAATAATTTAAACAACGTATTTGAATATAGGCCTTTATCCTCATCAAACAAATATAGAATGAAAAAAAAAGGGCTAACATCTTTATATGAACTCTATACTTGGTTTGTTCTTTTCAGTTGAATGTCTTGCATAGTTCAGTTTTTCTCTTTCCCTCTACTGTGCATAGAAAAAGAAAAAAGATCAACTGCCAAGAAATGCAACTGAAAGAACAGACCAACTATTTTAAATAATGCACAAAATGTAAGTTTGTTCTTTTCAGCTGAATTTCTTGTACACTTCTTTACCTTTTCTTTTTTTTGATGGGAAAAGAAAGGAGGAAAGATAAACAAGTTTAATTAAAAAGAACAGGCACTGACTGAATCAATCAAATTCTTAGTGAGTTCAAAGTTCAGGTTCAAATTATACAAAGAATCTCTTTATTTTTCTTGTACGATCTTGCTTATCAAACAAACATCATTATACATAAGGTATTGCAAGTCCAAACCAACTTTGTTAATCATTAATTAAAGTTAATCGAAGTTGGTTCGAAAGTGACCCTTTAGTCCCAGTCTGCAATAAAACTAGGTGTAATAAGCCTTAAGCCGTAAGAACCAAGAATTGACCAATCATAATTTATTACTCTTCTCACATTCCACTATATTGATTATTTAAGTCTGATTGGTTATTTAAATTTGATCAAAACTTCTTTCTCTTTCTAAAGGCTGTGCTCCAAAATTCACTGCTAGCACTGAAAATCTATAGTGCACGTAACGTAAACTATAGATTTTATAGTTGGCAGTGAATTTTGAAACACAAGGCCTTTTTAGCTGAACTAACTAGTTCAGAGTTTATCTTTCTTCTTTCAATATGAAAGGAAAAAGATTATATGTGAACTAGTGCAGCCAATTCAGCTAAAAAATACAGGAGTACAGCTAAAGCAAGGCGATAGCGATCAGAAAGAAGACTTCTCTCTGGTAGCGATATACTCAAAACACACACGCGTACTTATCACATTGCACTGAGTTTGTTCGTGTCGCATGCTCCAACATCTTACTGCTGCAGTGGGATTCCCTGGCTCACCCTGGTTGGAGGGAAAACACAACATTCAAGAGTTATCTTTGCCTCATGCTCGCGGTTCGTATTTCACAGCATTAACGGATAAATAGTGCATTTCATCGTTCGAAGATTGACGATTGCCCGTAAGAGCCAACACCACGACTTTGTCTTCCAAGAACGATTTTGTATTCTTAAAATCGAAATTGTATTTCTAGATCGAATTTTTGCTGCATTCGAAAGATTTAAAGATAATACATATATTCGAGAGAGACGTCCTGACACAAGGAAACGAGTATCAATAGAATTGGAATAAAGAGATTCTCAATTGTTCTACGACAGAGAGGAAAAGGAAAATAGTCTTTGAAAAGATATTTTTTATTAGATTCATCTGTCTGATCAAGTAATTAGGAAAACAGAACTAAAAAAATATGCAGAGATTACATCGCGTTGGTATTATAGACATTGCTGTTATCGGGATATTATTCTGTGCCAGAGTCGCGGGAGCAACAGGTCAAGATATGATAACATCGATGACAAATCCTGCATCAGACATCAAGACCACTGAGACACTTAGTATATATACATATATATTTTTTTAAATACATATATATAATATTGATATTTTGATGTACAGATTGTAAATGAATAAGTGTCAAATATTGTAGGGACGTATTCTCATTCCCAAATATGAAAAAAAAGTATATAAACATAGAAAAAAAATCATGGCTCTTAGTTTTTGAAGTAGGAGAAATTTTACTGTAAAATACTATATATAATAGTAGACTATCTTTAAATCAAAACAGTTGATAAAAGGATATTTCCAACAAAAATTGTGTAGCTTGAATGCTAATAAATAATGATGAAATTTTCAGATGTTTCTATGTAAAATCTGCAATTGCTTTATTTTTAAAATATTTCACTGTTTGACAATAAAATCACTTCCTATCTCAGAAACTAATATTTTTGGATCCATGTTTGCATAAACTTTTTTAAATGTTTGATTATTGATAGGAATGCATCCCTAGAATACTTAACATTTATTTACCTGTATATAATCAAAATGTATCTTTTTGCAAAATTGCTTTTTTTTATCAAAGTCTATTTTGTTTAAAATCTCTGAATGTTTTGTATAATATGAAAAAAATGAAATACTTCACAAATTTCTAGTCAACAATGTATAATTATAATTCTTTAACTAGTGTGTTAATCTTTGAAATTTCTAATTGTTAAATGTTTATAAAATGCCAATATAAACAAAATGCACATAAAAATATTTATAAAGGATAAAGATGTATGAACTGGAGAAATTATTTTTATTTTTTAGAGGAATTTAAACTGAAAGCTGAAAATAATAATTGCGAATGCTTTAACTATAATTGTGGATGCTGTCAGCATCTAAAATGGGACACAGTTTCAATGGATGGAGTATGTGAGTATAATTATTTTTAATTTGTATTGTAATATTTATTTGATATTAATATATTTTATTAATTTTATTTTTATATACAGTATGCGCAAATGCAAGTTATCTCGAGAATGATTATGGAATTTCACTTACAATGACATTTAACGATTTCACAATTATTAATGAAACAGTTTCAGGTAATATTTGATTGCAAATTAAAATGTGCAATGTTGCATTTTATTAAATAAAATACATATTTTTAGCACGAAATCCACCACCTATTTGCGTTGGGGAGGACATTGTAGATGCATTGGACATTGAAATTTGCTTGCATATCTATGATATACACATACCGATTAAAAACGATAAGTTTCGCGCGTGTTTCGAAATTTTAGGAAAAATAATGAAACTCAAAATTTCTAAAATACGTTTAGGTTGTATCCAGACTGAACTAAGTAAAAATATAGGATACGTAAAAAATAATTTATCACCATTCCTTCACAAAATGACAAAAATAGATACGCCTAGTGTAATTATGGTATAATGTATCCAGTAAGAATCTCTATACGAAGTATTGTAAGTTTTTTATATTTATAAACTACTACATTTTTTTTCAGAATATGTCAATACAAAGTACATCTAAGATGCTTTTTTTATTTTCGCTTTTATACTTGCATGGTGATTAAACTATATTTAATGTAATTAACGTTTTTTATATTTATGCAAAATAATATTTTATGTTCTTTATATTTTGTTACAAACATTACATCTTATTTCTGTGCACTTGTGGATCTGTGCCTATTATTAATTAAATGATTATTATACATTACAAATGTTTTTTTTTACACTTATACATTGTTTCAAACATCATTTTTCTTTTCTGTTATAATTATCTCGCACAAATTATAGCTACTTTTAATTCAACATTGCTATCAATAGTCTTTTCCACTCGGCGGTGCAATCGTCCTGGAAAAGAAAATAAAAATATTCTTCCATATTATTAGTAAAATAAGCTGATATATTTGCGAATATATATGTTTATTGCAGATAAATGTATGTGTTACATTTACATGCTTTCTTTTGGATTATTGACACCCCTGTTAAATATCTGATTGGGTTCTTAGTAACAAAAATAGCATCTCCTCGAGCTTATTAATTCAATAGTGCGATCAGAAGCCGCTTAAAGTCGTCGCTGCAGTCGTTCTGTAAATGCAAAAGAATGTAGGAGAATTAAAGCTAAAACATCAACTCAATGCAAATCATGACGTTCATGTATTTACATACAATTAAATACAGACATGCATGCAGTCAGAAATTGATGGACCAAATTAATGGAATTAGTGAGGGACAAAAAATTTTTCGTTCAAATCAAACTTAATTTATATTTAATGTACAATATGCCAATCAATAGACCGATTTTCGCTCGATCTTTTTCGCAAAATAATCGTGTACAGTGATGTACACGTTTCCTATTGTTTTCTAACTCGTTTTACAGACGTTGCATCACTCCAATCAAACGCAAAACAGAAATAACAAGAATGTAAACCATATTCACCATTATATAACAACCAGTGAAATGTAAGGAACTATAAATTAATCAAGATCTTTGCAGAATAATGTATAACAAAGCGCTATATAATCTCCGCGCCATTGAAGTATAATTTTCAATAAAAGGGGCTGTGCACGATTATATTATTTTCATCCGAGAAGAGCAAGCAAGAGTCTCTTGTAGTCGCCTGAACAGTCGTCCTGAAATTTATGGAACGTTATATGGAATGCTGAGAGTGTATGTGAGTTAACAGATTATTATTATTATTATTTAGTTTTATTGTAGTTTAGTGATTATAAATGCATATAAGTTTATAGAAGTGAGAGAATTATGTGATGTAAATGCGTCATTTAATATCTCGACTGGAAATAAAGCATTACTGTATTATTAAGTGAACGAATAAAAGCTTAAAATTAAAGCGCTGGAATTAAATTGAGTTTAATTATAATCTGAATTAAGAAAATTAATTGACTTCCTAAATTTTCCTAAGAATTTTTCATTAAAAAGTTATATATATTATTCTGTTTAGATTTGTATGTGTATTTCTATTATTAATATTATATACATTTATTGTGTTTCTCTGTCTTTCTGCCATGAAATTAAGAATTATAAATAAAATACAATAATACAAGCAAACGAAACAGCTAGAATAATAAATAGCATGAAATTATTGTTTCAGGAAGTAGTAATGTATTTTACTTACATCGATAGCTGCTGCAAGGGATTTCCCATAAAGTCTCTCATATGTATCCTTAATATCGCCCAGATCAATCTCCGATCGCGCCACAATGATGCGTATCAGCGTTGAATCTGTCGTGCCCATTCCGCGCATAGCTTTGTATAGTCTTTCCGCGAAATAAGCAGTCTTATCGGAAGCGCATTTCACTAAAAAAAGATCGTTGATAGTTTTAGAATGACGAAGATGTGTATACGTGCGTAGAAAAAGAAAAGAAAAAGCATGGTTAACAGCTTGATAACAAATAACTTACTAAATGTAGAATGATTGTAAAAAGTATTCGTACAGAGGAATATTTTTTTTAAATTTTATTTTTAAAAGGTAAACATTAATTAGTAATTTATTAGTAACAATCATTTATATTTGTTATTAATAAATTGTTAATTAATGTTTACTTTTAAAAATTAAGATTTAAAAAATATCCTGTATGAATACTTTTTAAACTCATTGTAAGTAATAATAAGTTACACATTTATTGTATTTAATCGTTTCTTACCCACAGCTAAGTAGCCGTCTTCAACAGAACCAGAGAATTCTCGCTTGATAGCATGCTCCAAGGTGTGTCCAGCAATATGCTCATATTCCTTGAAGGTCCTTCGTAATTGCGGATAACTCTTAGTAACGAGGATTGCGTTGAAAGTGCTCTCGTCGGTACCCCATTGTCCCTCTCCCGCATCGTGGAGTCTCTCTGCGTCCTGACGTGCGGCCGCCTCGTCGACATCGGAACTCTCGTTTCTGCTGGCCTGATTGTTAATCGGAGAATAGAGAAAAACTGATGGAACAATTAGAGTTGTATATTTTCTAATTATTACTCACGCAAGACAACGACACCAAAAGCCTCTTGAAATATCCAGAGGTATCGCTCTTAAGATCATCTTCCAGCTCTGAGTCGTACACTAGAGAAATTAATTGAGAATATATTCATAAACTACATAACTTAGAATCAATCAAAACTAAAAAATGAATTACTACGTTTCTTTAAATAAAATTCATGTTTTACACAGGATGGAAGGCGATGTTAAATAGAATGCAATTTTGTAAATAGCAAAATTAGCTTCGAAAAATACGTTGCATTGAAACTTACGATCTTTATAAACGGCCGATATCGTCTTGATGCCATAGTTACTCAGAGACGCGAGGACTTCGATGAGTGCACCCTCGTCAGTACCCATGCCGGAAATGGCTTCGTGTAATTCCTTGGCGTAATACTCGGGAAGAGGTGTCATCAAAGCCAGAATGACCTTCTCAAAGTTTCCGGTCAACTCTGACTTCAATTCGGAGATGAGGTCCTTACCGTACATCGTCTTAAATTTGTCAGCGATTTCCAATCGCTGTATGATGCCTCGATGAGCCAAGACGTCGATGATGGCCTGTTCATCGGTTCCGAAACCCTTCATCGCGGTTCGTAGAAGACTGGCATCTGCCTCGGGATCAAAAGGATCGGCCGGATACACGGTGGGCGTGCACTAGAAGTATTTTTTATTCTTGCATCTTTTCATTCGAAATAATCACAGACAAATCGTTTTACAATGAATTAAGTTAAGTGATATCGATATGTTCACTAATTAGCATGCTAAATAATTTTAATTATATTAGCACATTAGAATTAGACAATGTGATTTATTAAATTTTTTTTATATTCAATTGATGCAAAAGATTTGCCGTTTTTTCAAGTATATTTTAAACGATAAAAAAATCAAGGTTTTTAAAAAATAGAAGCGCAACAGAAACTCGTGGCAAAGCAATTTTGCTTTGATTTTATTAAAAATTTATTTTTAATTTTATTTAACAAATATGATAAATTTTTTACATCTATTTAATAATATAAGAAAAATTTTCAAACTTAAATTACGTATTTAATGCTAATTTTAAAGAGAAGCAATGACGCGATCGAATATATTGATGAGTGACTCATATTTTTAATAAGATTTATAAATAACTTTATTTTTTTATCAATGATGTCGATTTTTCGTATGGACAGCAATAATTCGATCAAACAATATCTTTTTGTGTGTTTAGAAACATGCTAAAGACACTATAAAAATCGATTATTTGGATAAATAAGAAATTAACAGTATAGAAATAGCGAGATGAGTCATTCATCTTACTCAGCCATTATTGCGAAACTTATTGCGATGCTATGAGACATTAACATATAAATTACCTGTACATGATAATATTTACTAGCATCCATCTCGTTCTCTTGGTTATCTGAAAGCATTTTTAATATACATTTTATATCAAATAGGAGATTAAGAATGCAGGATTGTTAATTCATCGACGATCAATAATCATTTTGGGAATAAAAATTTTATTATTAGATTTAGATGGGTGATTTTGCCCTGTCTTAAACTTTTTAGCATCTGATCTCTACATGTTAAATTAATAATGAATTGCTAGTATCAATCTAACCAACGGTGATTTAATTAAAATTCTTCATTATAATTGAATGGTGCGTGAAAGTCATAATTGTCATTAAATTAAAAGCGACGATCCATGATGATAATTCTCATCTGTCACGAATAATGCGTGCAAACACGCGACTCGACGACACGGGTGTTTATGTCCTTGACTCATTTCAGATACGCCTCACGTTCACGACGATGATCTCATCGAGTAACACCCTGCATCCATTCGCTTGTTACTAGATAATTATTGAAAATCTATTGTATCACTTTGTATGATTTAAATGACGAAGATGAGGGCACGCTAACTTTATCAGGATATCGCAGGATCATATCGATCGCAGACTTGCTCGGGGTGTGGCTTGCTTTACCTCCTTCGATGGCGATACGTTCTTTCAGTGGAACGGTATCGGTTCTGGTGGCCGACTAACTAACGGTCCGCACCGTTCTCCGTCGCCTGGGAGCCTCTTCCGTCGAGCAGCAGCACAGCAGAGAGAAGAGGAAAGGAATTCGTTGGTGGGGCGAATACGCGTCTTGTTTCTGTCGACTACGAGAGCCACCGGATGATGGTTTGATATTTTTTTGCCGGATGAATCCCGGAATTGAATGACGTAATGCAGAATAAGCCGGTACCGGTACCGGTTCGTAACTCGACTCACATGGTTCTCAAATGTGAAACACAGCCACGGGTAGTTTCTAATTATTCGAATTATCGAGCCGTGAATATTTATTATTTTCGGTGTTGAATAATGATACGTGTAATGACTAATTAAATTAATTATGATAACGTTGAATTAACGGAATTGATTTCAACTTTCAGTATATATCAGTTTGCTCTTTATTTTTGCCAACAATCTAGCACTAATAGTGCAATAACTTCTGATTTTTCAGCATTGAATTATACCCTTGAAGGCGATCCCTGCCAAAGTCATCGCTTTCAAACTTTCAAAGTGATAAGGCGCCAGGAAATAGATCTAATGCAAGAAGCATGAAATCGATACCGATTATTTGGCTCGTTACATTGATGGCTGGTTTCACAACGCAAAATATTAATGATGTACTACGTCTCTTTAAGAGGTAAAGTTTTAAGTGCCAGATATATATGTGTAACCCATTAATATAATTGCCGATGACGGAAGTACGTTGTAATTTTCGTTTCTTATTCAATCTGTGGTTCTCACAATGATTCATACGAACCAATAGCGTTTTTTGCTCGAGGAAGAATACAAATACATGATATACTTTTAAGAAAAATAATTCAATGTGATCTGAAAAATTTTTATTATGAATCTTGACTATTCATGAAATGGCAATGATTAAATAATTCAGTAAACTTTAATTGTATCATGTTAGAGAAAAATATGTTATCTATACATTTCCCAAAGTTGCACAAAATTTTTGATATCAAACTGTTTAGAATTTATATGGAATTGATTATAGAAAAATGAGTAATCTGTCAAAGAAGAATATATATTAAAAAAAAAATAATAATTTAATAACTGTCCTGAAAAGTTTTCAATATTAATTTGATTATTCCTGAAATAGTGATATTCAGATTAAATAATTCAGTAAACTTTAATTATATCATGTTTTGTAAGAGATGAGAAATGTACTATCTACACATTTCTTGAAGTTGCACTGAATTTTTGATATCGAACGGTTTAAAATTTATGTGGAATTAATTGTGGGAAAATGAGTAATCTGTTTATTTGCTGTGACTGAATTGTCAAAGGTTTCGTTGTAAGTCACTGATTATACTTAAATCACATTTACAATTTGATAGTCCAAGATTATTGAGGTCAAGCAGTTGCATGATTAATATACTGATACAATTTAGTTGATAAAGCTATATTATTTTGCATATCACTTTAATAAACTGATTATGCCTGCATAAAATAACATACTATAATCTCTAAACATGTTTTTTTTATAATTATGTGTTAATTTCAGTAACAGTTCATGTGAAATACCGGTTGATCACATTATGATACATTTTTTAAATAATTTTTACTTACGTTATATATTTTATAGTTTTACTTACAATTTGTGTAGGATGCCGGTTTTCAGAATAGTTCTTCGTTGCACTATCTACACGAATGTGGATACTTCGTTGACTGGGTGGGATTGTTCTGACAGCGGTGATATTAAGGACAGCATTGAGGAGAGAGAGAATGTGTGCTGGTGGGGACAACCCGGTCGATGTAGCATCGAAATGACGTGGAGAACGGAATATCCTGTAGCGAGCCAAAAGATGGTGAGTTGGATTGATGCCATATATGAAATCGATAAAACTATAATGAAAACGTCTATATATGAGATACCAAAAGCCAAACGTATTACATTATTGGACTGTTACTGAATTGATCTGATTACTAATTTATAAACTAGTACCAGAGTCACTGAATAAATAAAAGCAATATAATTACATTTTCAAGGAAAAATTATATTTTAATAAAATTTGTATGAAAATTAAATCTAAGAAAAATATCAGCAATTTGTTTGCAATTTATGGATAAGAGCTTATATGTTGAATATATTTTGCCTGTCATGCTTCATGAAATTCGGAATGTATCATTTATTACGTATACATATTTCCTTCATCTTTTAATGTTACTCACGAAGTAAAATGATTCATAATCCTTGACTCAATGAGAACAAATCGTGACATTCTTTTGCACGTAGAATGCGTGACGGAATCAGCACGCACAGTGACGCCTCGGAAGTCACGCGTTTTCCTGTGAACCGTAGAATGAGACTGAATTATAAATGAACGTATTGTAACATCGAGGCGTTATTAATTAAAAGTAATCGCATAATCACAAACGTTATACAAGCAAGTGCCTAAAATGACAAGCGATTTATCTCATTAATCGAATTTTTAATAAAATTTTAATTTAAATTGATTATTATCGGTTTAATGTATTTTAATCAAATGTCACAAGTTTTATAAACTTTTAGTATTAAATATATGTGATCTCTTGCATTTATATATTAAATTATATAATTGTGTATAAATGCACAGGATATTGTGTCTTGTACCTGTGTTTATACTCTGTATGCATGCATGATGTCATACTGCATAACTTGCATACTTGTAAAAATTTATTCACTCAACACTGTAATCAGATTTCCATGACAAATGCCAGAAGAATTCAATGAACTTATTATATTAGTTTGTTTTTTTAATATAAGAATCATTAAACAATAAAGATACTTTTGCATCAATCGTTAAAAAGCAAAGGGAATTGAAGAATTGAACGATGTTCTTGTAACATCTCTATTTTAACATGTGGATAAAAACGTACGTTATTATTAACTTATTAATTTTCGTATTAAGAGTTAGCATTTAAAATTTATAGCTTATGGTAGAAGGAAAACACTGAGAAGCCGTCTGAAAATGTTTTATTAAGATTACATATGGCAAGCGAGGCTTCCGTTTCCAATTCTTCAAATTAAAAATCCGTTTCCTCGATATTTTTCTCGATAAAAAGTGCATTTCCTAGCACATCTTGCACTTGTTTTATCTAAATTATCTACTAAAAATTTGTCTATCACCTTTACCACTTTGAGAGATTTCAGACTCCTTGTGCGAATCGTTCCCTTACATGTCCGCGCTATACAATTGCAGTAAGTATAGCGAAGAATGCGCGAGCTGTAATCATTCGTAACCATGAATAATATTCTGATAATGAATTTCTCACATTTTTGCAGAATATGATACATTGTCTTAACAGTAAAATGTATATTTCCAACATACCGTATATAAGGATTTATAAAAAAAAGTCATACAGTACTGAAAAACCTTTGTCAAATACATCAGAACAGGTCTTGATTTGATGATTCCGAGTTGTGCATAGCAAAGGAATCATTTTATACACATTTCCAAATCGTACATGATCCTCTAATCTTACTTATCATCTATCTTTCGACTATACAAGGTGTTCTGCGATATGCAATCTTAATTTCAACATTGACGGATTGAATTTGAAGTAGATTTTCCTTTGACAAAAATATCATTTAGAACGATTATCTAATCTTCAAATTTCAATTGTATATCTTTGTGACCAAGTTTCTCTTAGTTCTTTCAGTTATCATTTTCTTGAAACAATTGAAATATAAATAGATTTATCTTTTCAACTCAAAAAAATAAAACAAAGAAGAATAATTGAGAAGTCGAATATATGTTATTTATAAAATATTAAGACTATTTTCTTACATAGAATATTACATATTTTTCATTATTATCTAATAATAGCCATTAAAAATAAATGCATCTAATTGACGGCACAATATTAATGAAAATTATAAGTTCAAAATTGAAAAGATATTACTTTTTCAATTTTTAAATTCAAAAATTTTGTAAATAAAATTTCATATAGAAATATTTTATCCTGCACTTTCTTTAAATTTTTTGTTTGCAAATAAAATTATTTAATTGCGTCGCCAATAACCACCTTGTACAATCAAAACCGTCTATTATTAAGGATTCTATATAATGCGTGTTGGACATTCTATAGATTCCCATAAATCAATGATAATAAAGAGAAATTGTGTGCAAGAACAATACGAATATACAACAATGAAATTAATTAATTTTGTTACATAATCGGGATTTTACTAAATATTATTAACATTAAATGCGTAGACGTTGTTAATTATGTATTCACATGTAACTGTTAATTCATTACGAGGGGGTAAAAATAAAAAAGAAAAGAGAGATTTCGAGAAACGCATGTTGTGCTAAACGTGTGATGTTCTTGATATGTTTTATGTATCTAACTATTAAACATTTTTGCAGGCGCAATTAATACAATGTATTTGCAATTATCAGTAATTAAAACATCTCTAACGACAATGCCACTCGCAATAATACATAATGAAGATATCAATAATAGTTGTATAGAGAGAAAGAGATTTTTTTTGAGCGATAGTAATAGTAGATTAAGAGAGTGTGACTTAATAATAGTATCGCAATAGTATCGCAATAGAAGTAGCAGCAATAGCAATGATAATAGTAACGCTCTTCCAGCAACAATAATAATAATATGTTTCGATATATTTGTACGATAAAAAATATAACAAACATGCATTTAACATAAATTTCTATGTAAAAAATGCAAAAGACTATATAAATCTGCGACCAAAAGACGTGACGTAAACTTACTACACATTTTCTCCGATGGGCTCAATACATAAGTGCATATATTAATCACTTAATTATAAATGCGCGCGTTCATGCGACAATTATTAACTTCGATACATGTCATGGAAAATCAAACTATTCCTACATTTACAGTAAAACGTCGATTATCCAAGAATATAAATTAACACGAGAACTGATGCGAAGAACAGTTATTCCAATATAAACATTAAATAGAGGCATACATATTAAATACAAAGTATAATAAGGATAACAAAAATTTCTTAGCAAAAAATCTTATAAAATATAATATCTATAAAGTAATTTAATATAAACTAAGAAATATATGTATAATTCCTTAAAAACATAAATTCTCTCTATAATAACAAGATTTAATATAATTGCGTCGATAAATATAACATTGCTTTAAACCCTTCAGTACTGTCCACAGGAAATTCTCCACGGACATATATTATATCTAATGACACGAGATTTAAACAATATCATCTAAAAGATATAAGTTTCATTATATAAATTAATAACAAATTAAATGAATCCAAAATAGGCTGTACATGCAAAATCCATGCATAATTTTATTCCTTGCACTAGTGAAATTGTATACAATCTAAAGCTGGACGTAACAAATATATTTATAATTAAAATTAATAATTTTTCTAATAATCTTTATAATTAAAATATATTATCTAGTATCAAATACAATATCATGAATAATTAATGCGATTGATAAACGAGTATGGATAATAAATTTAATGATGGCATGGTATGCATCAGTACTGCAGGATTTAAAAATTGAAATAAATGTATGTACAAAATGTTTTGCAGATTCACTGCATTCTCTTTCATTTACGAATTCTTTAATCATTTGCCTAGGTTAAAGACTTCGTAGTCAAGAGGAACTGCATGACACCTGAATTTATATTCTTTCTATATATATTATATGCTAGCATTGAAACGTAGTAATTGTGAGAGGCGAAGGATGCGTACTTTAATATTAGATGATGCGTTCGGGGAAGCAGTATTATATTTGTCATACTGATATTGGTAATCTTTGTTGGAAGAATATCATTTTCTTTCTTGTGCTTTCTCTCATCCAAATGGTTTATTCGCAAGAACGCTCTTATGAAAACATCTCTCTCACAAACACGCACTTGAGACAGTCGCCGTTCTACTGTATTTTATACATAAGAATGGTGCTCGCATACGACAAATTCAACAATAATTGTATGCATCTACAGAGTGGGACACCTGACTTTACCATCTGAAAGATCCATCTAACATGACAGAAAAAAACTATGTAAAACATTTCGTGATAGATCGTATCAGCAGATGTTAGCATGTTGTGGAAAGTCGATTTTTTGCAACATATAATTCATTTGAATTGAATAAAGAAGAAAAGTACAAAATACATGTTTAATTCACAAGAGCAACGAAATATGAAAAACGTATGTATTAAAAATAAAAATTATCACAGACATGCTATTTCATATATCAATGTAGTGTTGCGGACATTGTCAATTAGTTAGACATATGATATAATATTAGAGTTTTGCATAAATAAAATTCGAAGGTGGTTTTATATCGTGAAACAATGATTCTTGAACGACATTCCAGAGAAGACAGATATTATTATGTTCACTTAGTTAAGCTACGTTATGCAAACGTTTTCTAAAAATTGCGGTAATTTCATATTTGTCATAGTCATTGTCTTACATCTAATATTGTTCTAAAATTGAAATCGCAGTAGAAAAGTAAAAAAGTAACATAAAGGCTATCATATCATTATAAAATAGTAAATTTAATCTAAAGTAGATTAGAAAAAGTAATTACGCAGATAAAAGAAATATAAAAAGGGTATTAATATAACATGTTTCCTTCATTCCTATATATAAATTGCTTGAAATTTATTTCTCTTATTGTCCATATTCTTTTCTATTTATATGTACAAGCACTCTATTCGTCTGCTACAGTTTATATAAGTTTATCGGAGCTTCGTAATGTCTTATTTAAATGAATGTAATTTTACTATGCGGAAGTGCAAATAACTGTCATGCACTTGCTTTTGAATTAGCAACACATCTAAAGAATTATGAGAGCAGTTTTACTAACAAACTGTTGATCTCTTGTATTTCACTGAGATAAAGTATTTTCGGACAGAGATTCAATATAAACTTTCTTCACATGCTCGATTCCATTTTAATATAATGTATAAGTTTGACTGTATATTTTTAGACACCCTGTATAATCCATAAAAAGACTAATACATTTGAACACTCGAACAGATTTGAATAATTTAGATATCATTTATTGCAACAGAAAGTTTTAAGCTCTTGTGTTTATCAATTGAAAAACATTAGGAACATTAAAAAAGCTTTCTATTTATCAGTATAAAATATTTAAATTATTTAAATACGTTCTACAGTGTTCGCAAATATTGCCCTTACGTATTACCCGTATCTGTCAGTATCTGGTCGACATATGACACGATTCGAGTTCGTACTCCTTAAATCACTAGACTCCCATTCAGTTTTCTATTAAGTCACTTGTGAATTCGTCGAGAGCGAGCTCTTTATTAGTAATATTCACATTTTATAAAATATGTATAAGATTTAATCTCGACAATATTAGAAGACTACATCGAAGAATAAAAAGAATAAAAAGGAATCGCGCTTTCAATTTTCAGTTTTTGAAAGTTACAAATAAGAATGTGAAAATGCTATGTTACATGAACAAATTAAATTACGACTACAGTAATAACTATTATTACTGTATTTAGAATGAAAAATACATAACAGTTATTATTCTAGAATGAGAGTCTAATAATATAATTGTTACAAAGAAAGTTACCGCAATAATATAACTCGCAGACTGTGGATAATGCAAGAGTATTTCATGAGTATTTCAAGAGTATTCATGAGTATTTCAAGAGTAGTTCAATGCAATGCAATATGCAGGAAGAGAATATCTAGGTGAGCATTAAATCAGTTTTTTTTAAATTCTTCAGAATTTTTGTTTTAAAAAAAGTACAAGAAATTTCTTTTAGTTTTAGCGAGAAAGAAAACAGAGTCAACATGAATTTAAATAGAATAATTTCAAAAATCATGTATCTATACAGACATGTAGAAGGAAAAAAAGTGGATGATAAAGTCAGTGTCCTATTCTATATAACAATAGCATGGTTATGGCACAAAACTTATCTTTTAAAAAAGAAAGCTTTAAACAGATCAAATCGATCGAATTTAAATACATGTTCAGGGAGCAATCTCTTCTGTAGTGTACTAATTTTCGAGACAATTATCTCAGTAATCTTCTATAATTTTTTTTCTGCTCGATTAATCTGCATTCGCAATTTTTCTGTGTTCTCGGAACTTCTCTCTTTGTTATTAATCTATATCGTCCATTCGTACATCGCCCTTATAGTAAATACAAAAGACCTAAGAGAGGCATTCTTAGGTTTTTCTCTATGGTGCAAACTTAAGTTTGCAGTGTATTTGTGATTTCTCGATGTACAGTTACCAAATCCTGTATGTAGCCAGCTAATCTGGCATTTAGCGTATCCAAATTTTGTTTTTGAACTTTATTTGCACTCAACGCAAGTTCTAATTGTTCATGAACTACATTTAACATTTCGCGGAGTTCGGCATTCTCCTTTTGCAGAGCCTTGCAAAACAAAAAATATTTATTAATCGAACACCTGATGAAACAACGATGTCAACGCGAATACCGATCGCCTAGGCGTAATTCATCAAGCTGCGTATACGTACCACAAAATCCTTATTTTTGGTGGCCATCGTGAGAGCTTTGATTTCATCGTTTCGCGTTCTCAGCTCGCTTTCCAATGCCTCGACTCTTAATCTTAGAGCTTCGCAATTTCCCTCTGCGATCTTACCAGCTTCCAAATCGGCATATTTAAGTTTTATTTTGGCATTTTCCTCTTTGTACAATTGCAGCTGTCTCTTCCATTCGTCAACGTTAGCTGTGGACTCCTGTAACGCGCTCGTTAATCTTGCATTGTTAGTTTTGAGGGTGGTCAATTCAACCTGTAAATAAAATCAATCATTATTTTACTATTTACACATTACTTGTAATTATAAAAATAGAATAGTCTTCCAGATCGTACCTCCCATTTCTTAGCATTAGCAGAACTCTGAGCTAGTGCTAGTTTCAGCCTGTCGTTTTCATACTTGAGCTGCACCTCAGCCGACTGTCCACTTTGCGTTGAGCTTAATTGCGCCGATTTCCCTTGATGTTGCGGACTTTCTGTACTCTGAGAAACACTCTGTGATCTTGAATGGACTGCGTTTTTCAATTCGTCGTCCACTTTATTCTGACAACTACCAGGTAAAGGACTGCTGCTTACCGAAGATACACTGTTCTGAGCGGAAATCATATTGGCGTTCTGGTTCTGGTTGTTCGATGACACGTTGGAATTAATCATCGAGGAGTTCGGTGGGTCTATGAGATCCTGCTCCGAGGACGGCATGCCCGATCGGGACGTGATCGGACTGACGTTCGCGCTGGTGGCCGGCGTGACTGATGAACTGTTCGACTGTAACTTTGCGTTGGCCAGCTTCGTGGCTTCTTTCACCTCGTGAAACTTCTCGATAAACTGTTAACGAAGAACGTCTCCTCTGAGAGCGTGATATACAAAGATCTCCACTTTGTAAGATCGTAAGCGAGACATACCTTTCCTAATTCGGCTTCAGATGCAAAACCCAAGCCATACACGGTGTTCGCTCTAACATCCGACCACTGGCCAAATTTCTGCGATGTCTTGGTAAAAGTCATGTTCGGAGTAATTGTGCTATTTATGACAGGCTGAAGAAAGAGAAGCAGGGAATATTTATTCAGTAGGTTGGTTTTGTTTTCATCTTATTAAACTAGCCACTTTTAATTACCTTTGCTCCTTCGATCGAGATTATTCTGTATAGACTCCTGGTGGAATCATAGAAAAATGATACTGATATTGCCGCTGACGACGCCGGTACCCAAGACCGTTTGGTCTTGGGATCGATGTGAAACACGTGCGCTTTGCACATAAAAATTGGTTGTTCACTGCAATCAATTTCAATAATAACAGGGGAGTGCGTATGTCATCTTCCATATATGATACAAAGCATCTATTTTTAACTGACCTAGTTAACGCGAGGGCATATTTAAACATGTACATTACAGAATTGTTATATAAAATTATGAAAAGAAAAGAAATATATAAAATAAAATTCGCAGACAAAAAAAAACATCTAACAATTATGTTTAATGTTAACAAATAAAATAGATTTTCACCTGACGTTTCACTAACGACATATTATTTTACTAAGAAATTCCTCTCCCTTTTAATTTTTCAAAAAATAAACTTTTAAAATAAAAATGCAGGTGAATAACGACTTCGAATAGATGTCATCTATTCGGCGAAAGAAAAAAGCTAATGCATCATTGCTTTTGTATATAAATAATCCCGCGTAGAAAATGCTTTGGAGCTTTCGAAATCTTTGCGCGAACACGACGGATCGACCCTCTTGCTCCGGTAATTGACGCGATGGGACAAGAAACGGGAGTATCACCGCGATTTCTCGCGAAAAAAAGGAGGGGAAGAAAGAAAGAGCGGGTGCATCGGTTGACGGTGGTTACTCGGATACGCGGCGCATCAGTGTCAATCAGACCGGCAATCAAGTCAGGGGAGAGGGAGGGAGAGGAATATACGCAGCGCTGCGTCGCGCCAAAGGGGGCAGACGCAGGCAAACGTCCGTCTTCCGCATCTCCGGCTGCTCCGACATGTGCAAGCACAAGTCGGCACGACAGACGACACGGGGATGCCGGCGACAGGCGACAGGCGCGGCACGCACACACACGTTCTCCGGCGAGGGCGGAGGGTGCGCGGATTAATCCCGTCGTACGCGTCGGCGGGCACGCGGGCCACGTTACACACCCTTAAAAGGAGGCGGCATGCGGCGACGACGGTGGAGGAGAGGAGCGGAAGGGCCAGGCGCCCCAGGCCGGAATTCATTTCACTTACCCCATTGTCTCCTTGCCCGATGTCATATAAGTGGCTGGCCGCGTTCACTCGCGTTGTTTCGCTCTCGTAAATCGTGTGCCGCGTCGCAATTCAACGCGATCGCGCGCCGGCTATTCTCGGACCGGACGAGGTGTGGAAACTACTGAAAAACGGCCGAGTACCGTCGGTGCGAAGGCTGAGATCCGCGAGTTGACAGCCGCCATCGGCCGAAACTCCCTCTGACCCCCCCCACGTTCACCCAACCCGCCCGCGCCGCGCGCTCTATCACCACGGCGTAAGGCAGCGGCGGTCACGCGACGGCATGAGAACGTAGCCGGAG
Source organism: Solenopsis fugax (assembly GCA_003595255.1). NCBI lineage: Eukaryota > Metazoa > Arthropoda > Insecta > Hymenoptera > Formicidae > Solenopsis > Solenopsis fugax. The sequence goes on from QKQZ01048794.1 coordinate 19,484, forward strand.
CTGCCGGAGTCACTCCGCCACCGCGCGGTCCACCTGGGTCCGATCGATTTTCCGCGAAGGGCACGCGCCATTCGCCGGTTTAACCTCGCCTTAGCACGCCACTCCGCGCGGCGCCGACGAATGATTCACCGGAGTCTTCCCACTCACTACGGAAACTCCCGCGCGCGGATTTCTCGGAGCCCCCTCAAGCCTTGAACGCAACGACGCGACGACGAACGCGAGCAAATGGCGACGGAACTATAAAAAAAAAATACCTGTATAGGGAAGTCAGACGCGCTGAAGTTTGCCGATCATTCGGTTGGCAGCGAGCGAAATCGTTCGAGCGTTTGACTTTTTCGAGAGCGACTTTGAGCGAACTTCAATCAACTAACGGCGATTACTTCATTTGCAACGGTGCAATACTTGCATCATTTCGTTAATACGGATAAAATTGTTAATGTTTTATCGCTGAACGTATGGAAGAAGGATGAAATGAGAGACGACGAATAATGTAATTAAAATTATTTTACCGCGAGCACCTTGAAGTATCACTGATTACGGAGTTTGCTCGGAATTTTGCTTTTGACATAATACTACTGGAGAGGTAATTTTTCCTTATTTAATACATTCGAGTTTTTGTGATTTTACTTAATTTTTTATATCAATTTATATATTTTAATTACGTCCCTTAAAAAGATGTACTTGGTGCCTTCTTTTTTTAATGTCTTCTAAACAGATTTTATCTTTTGAAATATGTAAATGTACCATGAATATGCATTTACTAAGCAAATTTTACAGAAAAGAATAGTTATAGAAAAGTAAAAACAGTTAATTAAAAAATTACATTTAAATAAATTTCAATTAATATTAGAGTTCAAATTTACTACTCAGACATCACAAAATATTTATACGATATTTTTAAGATTAATATGTTTTAAATATACATATATAAATATTTTAATTGTACACATTCGAAAATTGTATCAAAAAGATAATAAACCTGTTTATATGTAAGAAATATTTTTCAATACATTTCTAAAATATATTTTATATATGGTAATGATTCTATTCCAAAATCTTAATAAAACATTTCTATAAAATCTCTACATGTTTTTTTGAAAATAAATTTTTAAAATATTTATGAATATTTATGATGTTTTGTGCTGTCTGGATAATTACAATTAAAGCATAATTAAACTTGAATACATTCAATTATTATTAAATAAAATTACAATTATAATAAAAATCCATATTTTCCTGTTTTCAAAAATGCGTGCACGGGACGAGAATGGATCTTGCTCCTATACTCAGGAAGTTTTATAATAATCCTTTGCACACTATTATAATATATGTATATTATTTATGCAGACGTTTAACATTCGATTAATTACCATTATGTACCAATCACTTATTTTTATGAAACACGACAGATAATATGTAAAACAATAATATATTTTATATAACGTAAATCTCATTGTGAAAGATCACATAAATAATTTCATCTACGAAAGAAATGATAAAATGAGAGTGTATAGACTCAGAATCAGACGCAACGATTTTTCAATTGAATATTAATTATCATTGATGGTTCCTCGGTGTTATCCAAACTTTGCCGGAAGAGTTGAGCGTGTTGCCAGGCTTCCGCACCGTGTCCGCCGGACAATGTCACGATCAAGTTCAATCGCACCGCACTTCTCACTTCCTCTGTGTGGAAACTATCGCAATTGGGAACAGCTATAACGATCGCCTTGTTGTCAAAGACAGCTTCGATCTCACAGGATACTCTGGCACCTTGAAACACCTCCGTCTTAGCTTTCAGAGTAAATGTTTCTAGACACGATTCGGAATCCGCGATCTCGAAGGTCCACTTAACACGTCCGTATTCCGCCTGCGGTGATCGTACTAAATAAACCATCTTCCAATCGTTCTCCACTTTACGGAAGATTCCACCCTCTGTGGCGTTTATTCCTTCCAGCCAACCAGATTTTTGTTCCAGAACAGTATCGTTATTGCGCACAATATGATATAGATCTTTAATGATGTTGTATCGCAGCTCGAACGTTTGTCCGTATTTGGAAATATCCCAAATGTAACTCTTTCCCGTGCTGGCCTAATAAAGGGAATTTAATGACCGAGTAGCGTAACGGAAACTCTAGCTTTAAAACAAAATACTAGACATGACACGTGAATTCTATTTGAATCAACATTTTTCTAAGTATTCTATACTGTTATGTTTTAAAATTTGATTTGCATTGGTTCCAAAATTTTGATATGTGCCTACCTGTGTAATTTCACCTCGTGCCAATTTCCACATAAGAGATCCCGAGGTTCGCCCTTCGTAGATCTCATCGTCAGAGTCCTTGTTCCGCAAATTTGGAATGTACAGCATATCGGCAAGTTCCAACACTTTTCGTTTGACTATGTACTCTCTACGCGCGCGACTGTAACCGGCGGAATTTTGCCGCTGGTCAGTCAACGACTGAAGCAAGTGTATTAAACTCTCTTCGGCGCAAATTTTTCGCCGCTTCATGACGGTTTCTTGGTCTCGCGTATAACGCCACGTGACGTCCTGCACTTCGTCCTTAGAATAAGCTATTATATACGTTAACTTCTTCTGCCATCCCTTTTCGTACATTAACGGCTTATCTATGACGTTTTCACACGGATCTACGTGAACCCATCTCTTGCTCGATGCTGACCATATCTGAAAGTAAAGAACTAAATTACAATTACAGGATATACAGACATCTCTCTACTAACGACTACTTTGACTTACGAATTTTATTTATGACCAGCATGCTTGTTATTAACTAAAAATGAACCCATAAATTATAATGAATCTGATCATGCACTTGTTGATCCTTGATCTGAATTAAATATTAATTTTGTAATAAATATTTTATTAAGTGGTATTTCAAAAAAATGGTTTTTTAATCACTTGTTGAAGTTAAGTTTGTGTTGTGTATTTACGCTAAATATTAATTTTAATAGTGAATATTATATTAGGAATTATATTATTAGAAATAATTTTTTTTTTAAATAGAGATTTAATATCGTTTTAGTAATAAAATCATTATTTTTCTTAATGTTTTATTTGTGTAAAATAATATACCAATATTATATCAATTTAAATTGATGTTCAATTTACGATCAATTCGATTTACGACTGAAGTTGCAGAATAAGTAGAGGGATACCGGGAGGGATACTTGTACTTTAAAGTTAATAAATAGTAATTTGATGTACCTCTGTCCAGATGTGATCCGTCTCGTCGCATATAAATCGAGCATCATAGCCTAATGATCGACACAAAAGGGTGAAGACATTAGCCCACTCTCCGCAGCGACCACGTCTCAGGGTCAGTAGTGGCTCTGGATGCGTATAACGAGGAAATTCGACAACTATATTGCACTTTTGACATCTAAGATTGAATTAACATCACAGTGATATTGCAAACTTAACGATGATGTTCTATCAGAGAAATTTTACCTGTGTAACTCTATCCTTGAGCAATGAGGATTCGTAGATCGTATCACATTTTCATATGTACATTCGGTGGTGCACGTCGGGCACATTGGGCTGTTGACCCATTCGAAAAATTTATACTTGAACCAACGCAGAAGCTCGACCAGAAATAAATCTTTAGCCATCAATTCCACTTCAAATTGCGAAGAAGTAATTTCAGCTGCACTGCCTGACTTTAAGGATCTGC
>QKQZ01048800.1:0-15096 GCA_003595255.1 Solenopsis fugax
CCAAATTATTTGGTTCAATATACCAAATTTTGGTTGTGTCAAGAAAATCGTTTTTTCAGTGTATGGCCTATCGATCATTTATATTTAACCTTAGCTCCCTACACATGGGTACGACATACCAATGCGATTTTTTACATTGCTGTAACTTTTTTATAATATAATTTGAAGACTAGGATTAAGGTTCAAAAAAAGCTTTAACTATACATAGATAAGATACGATAAACTTGCAGGCACAAGTTTTTTTCATTATTCTCAATGTGAGAAATTCGTGAAAGTTTAAAAAGGGTACCTGGTAACTTGTAAGTTTTCGGTGTTCTGGATATCCCTTTATATTTTATTAAATATATGTTTACTGGATTCCAAATAGTATAAAAGTAAGTACATGAAATTGTAGAATTAAAAAAATATTTCAATGTAATGTATATGCATTATTATGTGCAATGTAATATTCTTTCACCTTTTGCATGTTAACGCATGCAAATACTATGAAATTTCTAGGATTCTTCTCGAGATCCGTATTAATTATATACATATATATTGTACAATAATATTTATTTATTACAACCCTTTATCTATCATTTTATATTGTTGAAATAATGAAATTTTATTCATTAGTGTAAAATCATGATTTGCCGATTTTTCAAAAATATCAATTCTCGATACTTCAAATAAATTAAATTTTTTGGACCAATTCATATCGAACTATTTTTTTTATTAGTCCAAAGGGTCAACAAAAACCCTACTGATTTTTTGCTTTAAGTTAAAATTTAAAAATTTGAAATGTTTTACTCAAAGCATTCATTTTTTGCGAATTTTTGCAACACTTATTTTTTCAAAACATTACTTGAGAATAAAATAGTTTTTATTCGGATCCTATTTATCGTCGTTAGATATTCGGATTTTGAGATAACGATTTCATATATTTATGAGCTAAAAAATATGCTTTCTGTTCAGAGATACAGCGTATCAAACACAGGGTTCCACAAGTTCATAGATAGAGAAGAAGATAACTAAAAATATACGTGGGAAGCTAGGGCTAAAATCGTCTTTTAAAATGTCATTAATCGATCACAGTGTATTAGCGTTTTAAGACAGTCTTGAAACAAGATTCGATTATAAATACGGGCCTATAAGTAGTTCGAAAACTTTTATAAGGGACTTTTGTTAAAGTTATTGTAACATGAGTTATAAATATTTTTAGATTGAATTACTTGAAAAACTTTTGTGTTTAAGAAATAAAGATTTATGAATAAAAATATGAATATATTATTTTTATATCTTAAATTGTTTGGCTCAATGATATTATTTTAAAATTATCTAGATAAAGATTCTAGATAAAGATCTAGATATATATAATTTTATTGTTTATCTAGATAAATTAAAAATTATCTGTGACACGTTTACATGCATAATTAATCTTATTTTTTACCTAAATAATTTTAAGTTATCCAATTGCAATAGTGTTAACAAAAGTGCAATCTTTGTCTCAAGATAACAATTTCCGACATTGTCCATAGTTTTCTCCTTCAACAACGATTTTATTACGTTGATATTTTGAGTTCGTCGCAAAATTCGTCGCGGACTACACATCTCTCACAATCAAATCGTCTATCTCTCGGTCGAAGGAATACAGATTGTACCCGCGCGAGCTATCGAAGACAATCCTTCGGGGAATCTACATTCTGTTTAAAAGAGTAAAGAGTAGTCGTCCAGGGAAATGCGGGAAATCCGTGGGCTTCGTTTCGTTTCTGTACACGTCCCACATATTAAGATTCCGCGTAAAATATCTGCCACGAACAGACATAATCCTCCGTATAACATAAATAATCGATATATATCGACTGCTCGATAAATCCTAAGTGTGTATCTCAGTGGTCCAGTAGAATCCTAAGGAACACTCGCGTTCCTAACTAGTCGTGTCGCCGCCGATAAAATGATTGATGAAAAAAAAAGAAAGAGGACTCCGCTTCGCTTGGGCTCTTAAGTCGCGGGAAACGAGATAGGCGTCAGATTATGTCTCCCCACAGAAATCGCTGACACGGGTGACGTTGGACGTGTAGATGTCTTCGAGGATCGGGATTGCATCTTCGAGGGATGGGAGAATTTGAACGACAGTTGCCGCAGAGGGGTGAGACACCCTCCCTCTTAAGCCTACATCTTTCACCCAACGCCACCAGTTATATTAATTTCGCGAGCCAATCGACGTGCCAGAGCTGCCGGATGCGGAACAGCCGGGCCTTTAGTCAGCGTTTCGAGAGACTCGTGCAATTAATCACGCGCCTGACCGCACTCAAGCTCCCGCCCGCAGATATTATCCTTCGCTAAGCGTCGTGCCTCGCCCCCGCAGCAACCACCCCGACACGTCTTCCGTCGCAGATATGGCACTTCATTACGTCGCGTGACGTATCCGATCGGTCCCTGCACCAATCACGGGGGAATATCTGATTCGTGCAGACCCCGCGAATTCGATGGCTAACGTATGTACGTCGCGCGCAATACCGAAACCGTAAATCTCTCGAGCGGGTCCAGAAGCATCCGCCGATCTGTAGATTTATGGATTGATTTAGCGCGCATTCTCCGTGCAAGGGCATCTGTCTTCCTCGCCGCTGGCTCCCTCGCGCGACAATTCACGAAGTTAATATCGTTACGGTTGACGTCGGGAATAAAAAGCGAGCTGAGCGCGCCGGTGAGGGAAATAAGAGAAACATTAGGCGGAGTAAGATTCTCGAGTCACCGGGAGCGGCGGTACGGAAAGTCTTATTTGCACGCCGTAGTTTCGCCGTAGGGTTGCGCGAATTTTCGCGACGTGACGTAAATAGAGAACGGCAGAGGGGCGAGAGAAATTTCTCGTAATTGCGTCGAATAACTCGGTGGTAGCGCCGGGCGTGTGCCGCGACAATCAATCCCGACATCAAGGAGGTTTGTTCCCGCGCGATAATGACGCGGCCACGAGGATTCTTAACTTCGACGGCAATTCGTTGATCGTTATTCACTCGCGCATCACGCCGCCGGCTATCGCCCTGCGGTAGTTCGAGACGGCTTTATAACGAGATCTGCTAGACGCGAACCAACATCCAACACTACTTCAGCGATCGCTCGATTACAACATATACATACTATGAAATTTGAGCGTTTCTTCGCTGTACAAAGGATACGATGTAGAGGTATAAAGAAAATGTCGGCTTGCAGAAGATCTAAACTTTCAAAACAACATTTTCGATAGCTTTCGTAGCTTTTTCATACATATTGAAATTGAAGGGAGATGCCACACTTAAGCCTTTTTCTGGAATAACTTTATCGTGTTATGGAATTGAGCTAGGAATAATTAATGTAATATTTGGAGATCTTTATTTATTCCAGAGTATTTATTCAAATTTTATAAAAAAATTCCCTGAGAATTTCCAGATTTTTCAGATATTTTAATCAAAATTCTAGATAAAATTAGAGAATTTTTAAATGCAGCTCTGAAATTAATTTATTTGATTATATCTTTTAATCTTCCGTCATCAAACAATCACAAAAAAGTCATTTAAGTTTTGATTGTAAATAAGAGACAGTATTATAAAGAAATAATATAAACAAAAAAAAGGTACACAACGATCTACCCGCAGTACATGGATAAAGTAATGGAAAATACAAAATTTGAAAAATAATTAAACACAACGCCAGTTTAGAACAATGTCTTCTATTCTATTACTGATTTTTAAATAAAAACACCCAAGTCACACGACAACGAATGTAAATGTACATGAATGCCATATTTATTGCTAACTAATTGTTGAATTTTATTAAATAAAAATTGAAGAAACAATTTTTTCAGAAAGAAAGAGATAAAATTTAAATTTGGAAGTAAAATTTCACAATTTCCCTGAATATTAATAAAATCCCGTGAAAATCCAAGATTTTTAAAAATAAAAAAGAAATTCCTTGAAAATTTCATTTTCCCAATTTTCTCGGTAGTAACATACTGTAATAATCATACAAATAATTAAAGTTTCAATATTCAAGATTTTTGGGAAAAAATAATTAGCTAATAAAGAAATTAATAAAAAATGGGCTTAAAGGAATTAAATATGCATAGGATAATGCCTATTTAATGCCAACACTAAATTATTATTTATTTGTTTATGTATCTAAATGTATTTTATTAGTTACATAAAGTTACAACGTAAACATTCCGGTCCTACAGTTTGGATCAACTTCAGTACAAAGTAATATGTAATAAATTCTAATGATTATTACAATGTTTTCAGTTTCGCGCAGTAAAAATCATTTTTTTTAAATATATATTCTTGTGTTTCATACATATCTTTAATGTTTAAAATATGTTTAAAACATGATTTTTACCAACCCTGATTTCGCGCTCATTCGACGCACATTATATACATGTATATTATCTCTTGACTATAATTTCAAACAAAGACATATTTAATCTAAGAAACGTGATGTACATTACAATGATCTGCCATATGAATTACTAAGCATAAACAATCTGCTATTTTCCATGACTAAGCGCTCGATCAATTCAATAATCGAAAAGCGATCGATTCAATAATTTGTAATAACTGTTAAGAATCAGGACATTTTGTTTTTCATGTTTTTGAATAGTCGCGCCATTAGAGACATTGCGTTTAGTAACTTTTGTTTTTGGACACGGTTGCGTTGTGGTAACTTGCGCGCTGCCGGCGTTACGCTCTCTCTCTTCCGTCCTGCGTTATCACGTTCAGCAGTATTCCTGTTCAAGTTTTTGTATAAACCTGCTGTGTGTATCCAAGTCCTTCTCGTAGAATACATTCATGTTCTCTCTTGAATTTTGACCTTTCATTACCCCTAAGCGTGCACAAATCCACCACGCTCAACAATAATCATTAGAATTTATTACGCGTATTATATTTTATTGAAGATAGTCCAAATCATAAGACCAAAACGTTTACGTTGTAATTTTAATATATACTTATAATTAGGTATACACGAATAACTGGTGTTGGCTCTGAATTGGCATTATTCTATGCATATAATTAGCTAAGTTTTGCAAAACTAGCATCCTAACTTTCCTAACATACATGGATAAGATGCCTTCTTCTTATGGGAGATGTCACAAACCCTTAAATAGTATAATGTAATAAAAAATTGTATATATTTTGCTTATTTACGGACAATAAACTTTAAATTATTGTAATGTCCGAAGGAGAGCTCGTGCACACGCACTCGCGGAACTTTGTTAGCATTCGCGCACTCTCACTCGCGGCTCTCGCGCTCGTCAAGAAAAGGAGTAGGCTTTTTAAAAAAGTAACGATTTTATTAACATAACACATAATACGAAATCATGACAGAACAAAACAACAGTTGACAACGAACGATCGTCAATAAAATATCAATTTTCTCCAAGTCAGCTGTTCGCAAACCCGACCATCCATATCGGGTGTAATATTATAGGTATACGTAAAAATATAAAAATGAGAGAGAGAGAGAGAGTGATAAAATATATGGATAATTTGAAAATTATGTAGACTTTCATATTTTTAGATCTAAACGTTTTATAAATTTAAAATGTTTAGAATTATATGTATAAAACAACCCAAAATTTTAATTTAGAAAACCATTTTAATGAAGGTGTGTCAAGCTCGAAAAATTATGTTTTGCTGGCATCTTACCCTCAAGTGTTAGGAAAAAATGTCACTGCAGCTTAATTGTACACATATAATGATTTCACAAAATGTAATCTATATCAGCCATGCCACAACTCATTTTTTTTGTATCTTTCTAAATCTCGACCCTTATTTGAATCGAAATTCCCCCTTATAGTCACAGCTTCTTAATAATCTAGTGCATATTTATGCGATAATTAGAATAGCTAATCTTTGATTTATGAAGAAATTATAATCAAGGTGATTTCTCCCCCAAGATGGGAAGATATTTTCCCGACTTACCTCTTTTTATCTGTTCATTCACGCAGAAAAAAATTCCCTGACATTTCGTATTATCGTAGTAAATTTATGTACAAGCAACAACAAGATTCAAAAATGCTTTTATTTGCTAAGAATAGTTTTGCTAAATCTAAAAATTGTCCTGCTACAGTTTGCACGCGGATTCTTCTTTCATCAATAAAATGATGACGGTTTGTGATAACAAAACGTAATTGTAAAAAATAAATTTTCAGTAGCAAATTCCTATTATCGAGAGGAATGTTTTCAAATTTATTCGGCAATATTTTTCTATTTCGAATTAAAAGTTCTGCTATAACACATCGAGAATAACTGGTTATTTCCTAGTAAATTCCCATTGAATAGACACACAAAAACAAACAGTATTGATATGACAGCAAAGTTTTTATTTTTTATTAATATATCTTTTCTACAAAAATGCGAGGTCGTCGAATAAAATGAAATCTTATCATTCTCTATATTCGTTTCAAAAACTGTGATTGTCAAGGAGATACAACGATGAAATACGGGTTACAATGTAAATAAAACAACAGCAAAAGGCAATCGAAGAAATTCGAATATCTGCGGCTGGCGTTGGATCAATCGTGTTCCCGGCTTTACATTTCCGGCTTTTAAATTACGTCACGATAACTTCCGCACAATGCCTAATCTAGAAAGAGCAGCGTTCGGAAGAAAGAACGATCTATCGGCGGCGACGTAGGTACCTGACTACACCGACACTGACACCGAAAGAACTGACGGACTAATGGGCATGAAGGTGCGACGTGAAAAGTCACAACGGCAAGGAAACGAGAGAGAAAAAGTTTCTCGAAAATCTCCATTATCGCGTGCAAAGTGCGCCGCGGGAGAAAGAAATTAATCACTGCCGAATGTCGACCTCGTTTCGACGCTAGGAATATTATTCACGAAATGCTTCGCGTAGAGACTGCCGTGGAGACACATTACTTTCGGATACTCTCCACTCCTTGGAAAAAATATATAAGCTTTATCTAAACTAAATGAAGTTAAACTTGATGAAGTTAATCCTGAAATAATGACCTCCCATGCTAATGTGTATTTAACTTGCAATTTCAAAATATACTTTCAAAAATAGAATGAAAATTTATAATTTTTAGTATGAAGCGCGCACGGAAAAAACAATTTTACTGTAGTCTCTAAAGTTCTAGCTAGATACAGATCAGAATATAATATTATGTTGTACCATTAAAATAATTATGTATAATGAAAAAAAATATGTTGAAAAAAAAGAAATTTTTTTCCTTAATTTTAGTAAACTTTGACCGCTTTTAACAAATAGTGATTTTAAATATAAAGATAAAGAAATGTTTACTTACAGAACTTAGAATTATTATTTTTTAAAGATAATAGAAGTTGTCTCATAAGACAGTGTATGATTTTATCTTAAATTAGATATTTAAGTTGATTTAATATTATATATGTATTATCGTCTAAAAAAAACACGCTTATGAATGTAAGATTTTAACTCGGGACTTTTGGATATATATAAGTTCTGCAAAAGTGTTACACCATTTCTTCAACTAAGAAGTGTTCTATATTAATCTATTTATTATCTATTTATTGTGTAAACAGCTACTATTACTACAAATAAAACATTCTTTTTTTATTTGTCGGATATATCAACTCTATTGAATTATACATTTTCTGAAATGTAATAAATTGTTTAAAAAAATATTTAACTCATATAATAAATTATTTATTATTTTCGTAACTTTGGAAATGTGAATTTAAACAAATATTTGCTAAATTGTTATTTTTAAAATTAAAATATCCGGATTTAATATTTAAAAAATTTAATTCTAGATTTCAACGAGTATTATATATACTGTAATGTATTTAAGTCTGAATTTTAAATGAGTAAATGTTTTAACAAAAAGTCATTTTTTAATTTTAATACTTCGGTTTACTAATTAAAAGAAGAAATTTTATACATTATTTTAAACATATATATTATTTAAATTAAGTAAATCTATTTTTAATAAATATACTTATTAAAATTAAGAAAAACTTTTTTCTCATTGTCAGTGTAGATGTAGAACATTCAGGTATGATAATATTGCTGCAAAATGTTTTGGCATTTTAACAACCAACTTAAACATTCAATATAATTATTTTATGATTCGAAACAATTATTTTCAGATCTATATTTCAGTAAAAACTTTTCGTGAAAATTAAAGGCTATTAAGATTCTAAATTGCAATCTTTTATACATTCTTATTGGCCATATTTGTTATTTTCACATTGATCACCGCGAATTATTAGAGGAAATTCATACTGGCACAGCACATTTGTGTTTTCGGATCATATTTCTTAAACAAAAGAAAATATAAAACTAAAACTTAAAAATAAAACTTTATAAACCTGAATACCAACTAGAAAGTGTCTTCTATCAGATGGTGTAGAAGTTTTTTATAATACTCTTTTGTACAAGTATTTTGTAATTAATTTTTTTGCAACTGTCGTGAAACTTATGTCCAGCCTTAAGGAAAGAGATATTTATCGAAAGAATACCTGGGATTTGGTAAGGCAGGGAAGGACGCAACAAAAACTTTCTTTTTTGTTCTCGTGGCTGCACTAGAGGATCGTGCGACACGAGCCGAACGCACTTCAGTGACTCCGAAATATGGATCAACGTGTAATGACATGGCTTTAACGCCTTTTCAAGAGTCGTGCGATCGTCGCGTCGGTCCTAATTTGAGTCAGAGAATCTAATCTCTTTAATTCGGGATTGGACCAAGTGCGATCTGATGTTCGGAGGGATGTGACGAGATGGGTTAATTTAATGAATTGAAATAAATTTTAACAATTATGTTTTTGTAAGAATTAATATCAACATATATTCTATGGTAATGATACATACATAACACAAAAATTACAAGGATTGTTTTAATTTAACCATTTTACTTACAATGGTGAATTTAATCATGTTAATTTTGAAGATATTTGTTACAACAGTATAAACATATTTTAAGATATTAATTATTACATAGATTCATACATAATTATTATACATATTCTAGTTATCTTCATAGTAATTAGCTTGGCGGGAAGAGACGGGATTAATTTAATTCAGTTATGGTTGCCGAAGAAGGAGGAAAGAAATCATAAAAAAAATCTATTCGGACTAGGTATTGGAAGGGATTGTCAGGAACAAAGACGGGAATTTCATCGTGACGATCAAAAGAAAAGACAATGAAAAATAAAACGTCTAGATCGACATGAAAATTTAGGCAATATTCGGAAAGGGAATCAGGAATTAATTTAGAGGGGAATTGTTCGATTAGTCAAGGAATTTTGGAAACCATTGAAGTGATAGCATCCAGGAACTTTACGCTGGACGTAGAATTCGTGGGGGAAGGGAGCCTATTTGGCCCAGGAAGATCGATTGGTTCCGGAGAGTATGATGGGCTGGGGACTGATGAAGAAGGGGTTACTCGGTAGGTGATCTCGGAAGAGATTGAGTGAGCGGGAGAAGCAGGTCGGAAATCGTGAGGAACCTCAGGTTCCTCAGCAGGGAAAGGAGAAGCAAATCTAAATTCCTGAGGAACTTCAGGATCCTCAGGAGGAGAGAGTGAAGGCGAAGGTTTCTGTTGAGGAACCGGTTCCTCGGTTCCTGTTCTCGAGGGTTGTGTCCTGTTCCTCTCAAGAACTTCTCGTACGCTTAATCGAGGAGATACCGCGCCCGCCTAACTTGATCCTGGCGAAGACGCTTCGCAGCTCGGCGACTGATCTTTAAACGCGTGTTTCCGTGATTAATCACTGACAACCGATTTTTAATTAGTGATATTGAAAATTAAAGAAAAACGGAAAAAGAAAAAAGTGAGAGAGTGAGACTTACTTGTTTCTGAACGAGTCTTTGGCGGAAGCTCTACTAGGTCTGCGACGATCATCAGAGGTTGGTTCCCGGTTGGAGAAACACTGGTTCTGGTCTCAACGAGCTTAGGCTTAAAGTATTGCGCAGCTTTTAATTACCTCTCGGTATTTCGAGACTGAGTTCTTCAAATCAATAGTTGAAATCGTCGCGCACAGCTTCGAGTCAGGAATCTGGATGAAATAAGAGAGCGAGTACCTGGGAGTTGGATATTTTATAGGGCTTGGAAAAGGGCGTAGAGTTGATCAAGTGGGCGAGATAGAAATTTGATTGGTGGAAGCTTTTGAGATTTCTGTTTTTTTGTTTTTTTTTTGTAAATTTATCTTGCTTCCAAAAATTCGGGCCATTCGTTGAATAATTTACCCCCTTACAACGCCCCTTACCGATCATCTTTTCGGATGATCTTTCATTGGTTGATTCTCCGTCTTCTCTCGAGTTTTCTTAATTCTAAGAGGGGCGAATTGTCTCTTCGCCCAATCGCTTGAGGGATTCCTTATGTATCGATTTCCCTTTTTGAAAAATTACAACCCCGAATTCTTATAACGTAAGTTTGTTTAGGACTCGCTTTCTATATTGTTAATGTGAGTCATTCTTCCGGTTCGTGACGAGACATGCATTTAAGCTAGGGTTACCAAGTCTGAACCATATAGAAAGAGTACAAAAGCCATTTCTGAACCACAAAAAAAAATACAAAAGAGTACAAAATACATTTTAAGAAAACTGATTCGAGGTTCAGAAGGAGAAGATATAATTTTTTGTATGCGTAAAATATAAGTACAATTAAATAAAAATATTTTAGAACATAATTTTTATTAATATACTTTAATAAGTATATCATTTTAATTAAATGAACAGATTTATCAATATCTGAATAAACTTATTAAGATAGAACATTAAACTGAAATATTAAACGTTTTACATGACATCACTAATTAAAGCTTTAACAAAGTACTACAATATACATAAATATAAAATTTTAGTTATATTTTGTTTGGCTTCGAATTTCTACTAATAGTTTTTTATTCTCTATAGAATAATTATAAAATTGTAAGCAATCAAATTGTTTAAAATTGTACCATTAACAAATTTTTTACAGACTCTACAGTCAATCTATTTCTTTCATCAGTCCACTGGGCGTTCATCATACTAAAGATTCTTTCAATATTAGCATTATTGGAATTGCAAAAAAGAATGAACATATTTTAGAAAATTCAGAGCTTGAATGTTCATTTACTTGTTTAAAATAGTCTACCCACTTATCCGACGATATTTTCTTTAAAAAAAATTAAGTTAGAAATGTTAAATAATCTGATTCATTTGTCATTTCTCAAAAAAGAGTTTTGCTTCGATAAGTGAAAAGTAAGACTACGCTGTTTTATGACCTTAAAAAAAGTACAGAGGGTAATCCTTAAATTTTAAGCAGACAAAGTCAGGGTTATAAATTTTAATTTATAGTTTTGGTAATTTCTGTCCAGCGTCCCAACTCAATTTTATCTCTTGTCATCGTCAGACTTAAATAAAACTTAAATTTTTTTCTTCAAGTCCTGGCTTTGTCTGTTCTTACAGATCATTGTATCGGGGTGAGCAAATATTGCTCTTGATTCCATCATCGCACGATTTCTTCTTTTGTATTTTCATCTTAACAATCTCATCGCTCCGGATGTAACATTCGAGAGTTATATATTTCAGGAACAATTTCTTCGCTTTGTTACGTTTTATCTTATAATAAAACGAGGAACGTTCGTTATTTGTGAAAAGGGAAATCGTGGAGTCCCTCAGATGTAACACAACATAACTTCGAAAAGAGCGTGTGAAAAAATGAGTCCTAAAACTGACAATAGACAGTAGACAGTAATGGCAGAATTCAAGTCACTTAGGGAAAGAGTTAACTATAAAATAAATTGATAAATTAAATAAGTAATAAAATATATTTTTATTAAATTATATTTTTATTAAACAAAGTTTAGAAAAATAAAAGGCTAGAATTGAATTCTTCCATTTTTTTCGACACCTTATTAGTGTATACATGGATCAATCGCTATTTTTCCTACCTTAAGGTAGGAAAATGTGAAGAAAATATGAAAAATTCATGAATCATCTGTCAACAGTGTAATTGAAAATTTAGTAGTTATCGTCTATTCTCACAGACAGGTATATCGGTTTACGCTGCACGGTAGTTTTATGTTCCAAACTGCACTACGAAGAAAATATGAAAGAGAAAAATATAAACAAAACAAAAGTTTTAGAAAGCTGCAAACGTGTAAAATAATCTACTATTATTAATGATATACTTATTATTATTTAAACTATGCAAATTGCAAAAAAATCGTGCAAATTTTATTCTCGCTTTAAAAAAATTCGTTTTTAACAGATTTTATATAGAAAGAAGCAAATGTATGAATTAGGATTTTAATTTCTTTAATTATCTAAGTAAGTCATGTATTTATCAGTATTAATACAGTTCAGTGCAACGTTCAGTTTCTGGGAAATAAGAGGATGCCACTTTAGGAGGTCTTCGCCAGTATTGGCGACTTTCCTCTATCAATCATGTCTCTCATAAAATTAGCGTGAAACAGAAATTAACGGAAATGCAAGCGGAACTTGATCTCTTTGGCCTGACTGAATGATGCATCGTTCTCGGAGATTCGAATGACAAAATCCGTCTGTGCTTTCGCGATTGAGACAGCAAATTAATTCCAGATACGAAAATTACGAATATTCAAGTACCACGCGTGGAGCGTGGGCGATAAGCTTCGCGTATCACATTCCACGGAAATCCGAGAATCCGCAGCATCACCGGTATTGTATCGCGTGTTCTTTTTTTTCTCTCGCATCGCGCTCTCTTCCTTTCTTGATTCTCGCGATCGTCTTTTTACTTTTGATACAACGCGACGAAAGAATGTATAGTAAGGAGAACGGAAGCACAAGATTTTGCATGAGAACACATGTGTATTTTCTCTTCATCTCTTTGAAGCTGCTCCAGCTTCCTCTCCCTTTTTCCCCTCTTATTTTGACTCGATGGCGAAATTACTTAATTGATTCAAGGGTATTTAATTACTCAGCCTCTTCCGGCAAGATAAAATGAAACTGGGAAATTAATCCCCTGGAATATGCGAATGAACGCTTAATGAAGTTAATTCTAAAATAATGACCTCCTATGCCAGCGTATTTAATTTGCGTCTCCAAGCTGCACTTTCAAAAATAAAATAAAGATTTATGGTAGGATAAATGCGTCTCGTGAACCCATGTAAGTATTATTTATTACTGGGAGGAATATCCGTCGTGCCAATCCGCGAGTGTCTCGCTCACATTCGTCTTCGATTAATGCTGCAGCGCAGATCGGCGGCTGCGCCTACACTTGCTAACTCTTTCTAATTGAAACGTGCCGGAAACTTTCATGACGCATCAATGCAGCGCCTTGCAACATTTATTTCGCGGCGCGATAAGCCACCTGCAACATCGCATCCTACAATAAGCTGCGAATTTCATCGCGAAAAGTAGGACAATTAGGAAGTAACTTCGGCAATCTCGACGTAGCAGTTCGACGTAGAGGATGTTGCACCTGCTCACTTCGCGCGAGAAATGCTTTCCGAGAAGTAGGAGAGCATGAAGGAAACGCGAGGGGGAAAAAAAAATAGAAGATACCTTTCGTCGAAACTTTTAAGATTCGCGAGAGCCAAGGAGTTTTCAGATCTTCTCCAGAATTCAGGACATACGAGGAGGAGGGTGAGGTAGATCTAAATGGAGAGACCAAACGTCGCATTGTGGTTTCTCTCTCGTTCCCGACTTTTCTGCCAATTTCTGCGTCTCGTCTCCTCAGTCTGTATTTTGTATCTATACGAAATTTTGAGAGTCGTTGCGGTCGATTTTAGATAGTGACACAGAGCGAAACGGAGCAGAGGAGGACGGAAGGGACTCTTCAGTCTCCCTTTCTCCCTTTCTTGGCGAGGAGTCACGCTCGGAACCGAAAGGAATTTTAGCTTCTCGCGATCGTACTTGTCG
The DNA here is from genome assembly GCA_003595255.1 of Solenopsis fugax. Classification (NCBI taxonomy): domain Eukaryota; kingdom Metazoa; phylum Arthropoda; class Insecta; order Hymenoptera; family Formicidae; genus Solenopsis; species Solenopsis fugax. Next base: position 13,837 of record QKQZ01048800.1, read on the forward strand.
CGCTTTCGAGTGCCAGCAAAGCCAAACATCGTAAATATATGCAGGGTGGGTCACGGTGGCGTCACCTCTATCCGGATCCAAACGGAAAAGGCCGTCGTCGTAAAACGCGTACGACGATGCTGTAAACATCACGTATTACATCATGTGTTTTAGGCCACGTCGAAACGATGACGTGTCCCGATGGATGACATAGGCGGAAGGGGTAGTGTACCAACTTTAACCAATTTTAATATTTTTTATTGCGCAAATTTTATTTTGATGTCTAAAAATACAAAAATAATTCTAAAATTTCGTTATCCGTTTACCCGGATAATGAATAAAAGTGTATTGCTTCAAATTCGGATTATCTAAAGATTTGAACTTTCTAAAATACCTGAATAGTGGAGTGTCGAATTCAACTCCAGATTTTGAATTCGAATCTGAATTCGCAGCGAATTTAGATTCGGAATTGAATTTGAGTTTGTAACGGATTCGGATTTAAATCTGGATTTGAATTTGATAATTAAGTAAGAGAATGAAAAAACATGTTATAAAAGAGATATAACTTTAAATGTAACAAATAGATATTTAACATTTAGAAAAAACGAAATAAATGTTTATTCAATAAATGTTAATTCAATTTAAAATTACAATAAAATGGAATATACAATACATAATCGTAGATTATACTTAAGTATGTAACTAAGGCAAAGAAAACTAACTGCAATAAAATAGGATAGACTGAGGTGAATCGGTTCACAAGGCGAATGAATTATTATAAGTTTTGAAACAGTTATCACTAATCTTTTATTTTATACTGTTTTATCATGCTAATTACTTCCGTGCGCTCCCTTTGCAGCGGAAACAATAGACAACAATTTTGTATTACGTGTGATTCATGCAGTGTCATTCGATGATACAAGCGTAGAAATCGTGAGAGCGCGAAGAAAGTCTCTCATACAAAAACACGATCCCAACTTTATGAGTTTGTAACGAAAAGAATAAACTCTTTCATAGAGTTTATTCATTTATTTTTATTTCTTTTAGATTTTATTTTTTTAAAACTGGTGATCCGCTTCGCCTCCAATATAGAGGCGAATCGGACAATTTCCTTTTCTTGATGTTTTTGTTGTGCAATAAGAAATATCACGTTTATGTATTATTTTATTATATATAAAACTTAAGCCAATAATGTAAAGATTAAGAATTATAGTAAAACTTCCCACAAAACATTAGGATATACATAGTATATACATTGTATATACGTCCTTGTATATTACA
>QKQZ01048804.1:0-13623 GCA_003595255.1 Solenopsis fugax
ACTTCCACCGCGTCCTGGGCGACTCTACGTGCCAGGAATATACTCCGAGTCCCCTATCGTTCGCACGTATCTCTCTCTCACATTCTCTCTCTTTTTCTCGCTCTCTCTCTCTTTCTTGCCGCCTCTATCTGATCGCCCACTTCGTGCCGGGAGTCTGGGGAGTAGTCACCGCCGAGGCTATTTGCGCGCTCCATACCGCGTGCCGGCTAACTCCGCGCTTGGCAGACTCGTGGCGTTAAGCCGAACGCGACCTAGCCGTCCTCTCCTCGCACTTCCTCTCCTCGCGAGGAGGAAAGCGACCAGCGAAGTATTGCCGACACGGCAAGTCTCTGTCGGGACGGAAATCGATGTGGTACCAATTACGTTCCGACACCGCGGACGCGAAAAAAAAATATCTATTCGCGATAATCGTCACGCGGCTCATTCTGTAGTAGCATAAACTCGTGGAAGTTACGCCGAGTTTGAAAAATTTACAGGCAACAATTTACAAGCGTTCTTTTCCTGGTGAACATGTTTCTTAGAACTCTTCACATAATTGTTCAGAGAATTTATAGTCATTTTCGTTCGGTATCAACTATATATTTATAATTGTTTATCCATGCAAATTATAGTTATTAGTTATTACTATGTAAATAGTAAGTAAATGTTTAAAAAATATTTATATTCACTATAATTGTGATATTGCATTTACAACATAAATATGTTTATTTTTATCTTGTTATTTTACTGTTAATATATGGAATCATCATATATAATATAATATATGAAATCGTCATAATTTACAGTAAAACTTTTTAGTAGAACTATGAAATACAAGATAATTATTACTAATATTATAGCGATAATAAATATAAAAAAATGGAGTTTCTAACAATAATTCTTTTACCAATTTTATAGTCACAAATACCAAACATTTAATATATATAAATTTCACAATTACCATAATTTAATTATACTAATTTTATAACTTTATACAGAAAACTTTCCATATTTTTTATACGAAATAAAGGGAAATTTTTCAAAAAAGTCTACGCGTCTTTTCTATAATAATTCTTTATATGTGAATTCTCTCTGAAATATGTGTTCTAAAATTTTTTAAATTTCTCGAGAAACTTCCAAGAAAACAAAGTCTGAATAGAGAGAGAAATTTAAGATATTTTTTTAAAAATTTTCACAAATTTAAAATTTGAAATATTTTTGAATGTTATAAAAATGTTTTCACCATAAAAACTTTTGTTAGGAGTCTCTTCACATAATATAATTTTTCAAAAGTTCTATATAAATTTCAGAATTTTTCAACAATTTTTAAAGAATTTTATAATTTTTACTAAATTTCTCACATTTTTTTATTGAAACATTTTTTCAATGCTGTAATCTATATTTTTTTCTAGAATTCTTTATAAAGTGTGTTAAAAAAGATGCACACTTAAATCTTTTCTCTAGAATAACTTTATCGTATTATGAAATTAAATTACGAAATATTAATGTAATATTCATATTTTCCTTTTATAGTCATAGCTTCTCAACAACTCTAGCGCACACTTATGTATAATTAAAATAGCTAATTCTAAATTTCTAATTTATGAAGTTTGGACTTACAGCAGATTATATTTAATTTACGAAACTGAAATCAAAAGTGAAGCTTTTTATCCCAATTGGTATCTTCCCTCGATTTTTTTGTAACGTAAAGTCTGAAAAATTTTAAAATTTCTCGTTCCATAAATTCTGAAAGAAACTTATAAAATCTAAAACATTTTAAGATATTTTTCAGACACTTTCGTCAATTTAAAATATTACAAAGTTTTAAAAATATTACGATATTTTAAGAATTTTTTTATCAGGATTCTTTCTCTTTTAACAGGTTTCGTGCTGATAATTCACATTAAACTTTCCATTCAGGCTGCGTTTAATATTTTGGATATAAGCGTCATCATAAAATATTCCATAATATTGATTGATACATTACATACATTATTTACATATGCAGAGTAGGTATTACATCGAATGCTTTCGATGGTAAATACATATTGCGGTTTTTAATGGAAAGACGTAAAAACGACGCAAACATTCAACATTGAAACTTTTAAAACATTTTTAATATTTTCCTCTTTTCACTTTTTATCTTCTATTGTTATGCCGCAACATAGTGCCTCAGTTGGACTCGTCGCGTTCGCGGAACGCGGACGCCGCGATATCACCCCGATAAGCGCGCTCACCGATAAAAAAACGCACGTCCCTAACTGCACTGGGCGTATATTCGACTCCGATTCGTATTTCACAATGTCATCGGCATCGATGGAAAGACCATTCTCCGGACTAACGCACGCTCGAGACAACGATAACTCGTCCTACCGCCCGTTGCATCACCGTAAGTGTGTCAGCGCGCGCGCGTCAAAGTTATACACCGACCAACCGCCTGCGTTCTATCCTGCATTTTATATGAGAAACACGATTACGCGCGCACGCGCATACACGCACGGGGACACGTGCACTCGCAAAGGGCACGCGTCATCGGAGGTCATCCCCCAGTTTTCACCCACTATAGACGTTACATTCAATTGTTAGAGGAAAGTCACCAATTACTGGTACACCAACCATTTCGTTTTCGGATATTTCTTAAAAGCTAAAAACTTTAAAAACATAAATACAAATTAGAAAGTGTCTTTTATCAGATACTATATGGCAGTTTTTATAAAATTATTTCATATTTTATAATAATTGTTTTCGCAACATAACCTAAAAGAGCGTCTCTGAGAAATTAAACTCCAAAACTGGCACAGTAGGCAGTAATGGCACAATTCAGACACGGCCTCGTAAAAGAAAAAGTTTATAAAATTAAAAGGTTAGAATTGAACCTTTCCATTATATGTACGTTTTTTGGCATCTTATTCTTATTGGTGGATCTGTCGTTTCCGATATTTTTCCTTAAAATATTAAAGAAAATGACAAAAAATTCATGACATCTGCCAACAACATTCCCAAGGAACACATAAAAATCAAGTAAAGGTAAAAATGACTTTATTTTGATTCTTAACGCCAATAAACAGTACGTCAAATTTTGTAACAAAAAACTATCATTTTGACTTTTGTAATATCAAAATAAAGTCATTTTGATTTTCTGTTGATTTTGATGTGTTCTTTGGGCAGTTAAAGATTTTGTTGTTTATTCTTACGAAGGGGTGTACGATTTATGCTGCACATCGATTTTATGTTTCAAACCGCATTAAAAGGAAAATATGAAAGAGACTAAAAATATAAACAAAACAGTTTTACAAACATGTAAAATAATCTAATATTATTAGTAATGTATTTGTTATTGTTGTTTAAACTATACAATCTGTAAAAGAAAATCGTGCAAATTTTATTTTTGCTTTTCAAAAATTTTTAACAGATGTTATATGGAAAGAAGCCATGAATGTATAAACTATGGATGTTTATTTCTTTAATTGTTTAAGCAAATCATATTTTTATCAGTATTAATACAGTGCAATGTTTAATCTCCGAGAAATAAAAGGGTGTCGCTTTAGAAGTATGCCAGTATTGACGACTTTTCTTTACAAATACAATTAATAAAGAGAAATAAATTTCAAACAGATTACAAACAGTTAAATTTAGTATTAACAATAAACATTCAATAATCGGAACCAAATGTACATTTATAACATTTAAATTATTTGAAATAGAAATAATTTTTGTTTAATTATATTTTTTTTGTTTAATTATAATTTTTCTGTATAAATATTTAATGAATAAATACTTGATTATAAATTCGATTTTAAGTTGAATTTGTAAATTAAAATCGCTAGTTCGCATTTTATTATAAATTTATGAAGATTTCTGAAAAAATACCTTAAACTTCTTCAGATTTTATAAGATTAGCATAATGTCGTGTCAAACTTGATCGCGAAGAGTTACAACTGTAACAAGAGTACAACTGTTACAAGAGTACAAGTAACACTATTTTTCATTACCGTTATTTTTTATAGTAGCAATTTGATAATTACGTTACAATTTTCCATAACAATAATGGTAAGACCAAAATTGAAATAGTCACTTTTGACAATCAACTCGTTACCATTGTGCATTACTTTTGCTGTTAGGTTAACTCGTTACGTAACGAGTTAACTAACGAGTTACTTTTTTCAATTTATTCTAACTCTGGCATTACTATTATCATTATGAAAAATTTTAACGTCATCATTACCAAATCGTTATTATAAAAAAATAAAAATAACAATAATTCGTAACTTGTAATGCATTACTTCCCATCCCTGATTAATCCTATATGAATGTTATAATTAAAATCGATTATAACTTACTATTTAACGAGTCTTTTATATCCGATTTTTTTATTAACTAAAATCAGTTCAAATCTTTCCAATGACAGCCTGATCGTTCGACAAACTTTTCGAATCGTATTTTTGAGCCATGAATTATTTCTTTCTACAAACTGGAGATCGTCAAGTTGTGTGTGTGTGTGTTCACGGAAGAGATCACCTTGTTTCCGATGTCGTCCACTTCTTATATACTTTACACACCAAATAAGCGATCCATCCAGTGATCAGCAGGAAGCTCACGAAGGACCATCCTGCCCACGCGAGTACACCCGCGTCTCGCATCAGACGGGCCATACGTGTACCACTTTTTGCGTTGGAACTAGGATAAATAGCCCAGTTACTGACGGTGTCTCAAATATTGAAAATCCGATCTTTCATGCTTTCTTTAATTAGAAGATTGAAATTTTACTTTAAATGAAATATTATAACAATAAATAGAATCTTTAAGGATGATATTAGATCTATTATTACAAATGTATAAATATTTATATTTTAAATAAACTATATACATATGAAATTTGTATTTCTAATATTCTATTTTTATTAAACAATTTATTTTTATAGTTTATTTATTTATTTTTTATTATTTTTTATTATTATAATATTAAAATTTTTAAAACAATGACAAAAGTTTCAATTGTTTTATATAAACACCTTAAATATTCAACATGATTTATGCAAAATTTTATTGCGATTCTGAGCTTCTATAAACAAATAAATAAATACATCTTGTTTATAAAACAACTAATCTCTGTATCGCAATAAAACTTTAAATAAATCATCTTAAATATTACTTGAATATTACTAAAATACTTACATTGAAGTAATCAGATTTTGTCATAATTTTCCAATATATTTCTATTAAAGCACATTTTTACTGCTAATTAAAATAATTTTTGATCTGATAGCAAATCATCACCGAATTTTTTGTATTACTTTCAAATGTAATATACAAAAATGTTTCTTTAGATTTAACAAATTTTCTTAAATCCAAAGAAATTTATATATTAGAATAATCTAATCAAACTAATGTTTACATTTGAAAAATGAAATTGTTTCAGTTGTCAAGTGATATACATCTTTACATTAAAACAAATATATTTTTGAAATAATTAAATTTTCTTTTTACTCTCTTAAACAATTTTTTGATTCTAGTGAAAGTATTCAGTATTGTATTACTTTATTTAAATTATATTTCGTTGTATTAAATAATTTTAATATTTAAATTAATATTAAAACTGTTATTTCATTTATAATGTATATTCATGTTATATTTTTTAAAAAATTTCCTTTTAACTCCTGAATAAAATTCAATGTATTCGAGAAATGAAAACAGTAATAGTCAGTAATAGTAATATTCACTATTCACTATTACGGAGACCGTGGAAGAGAGGGGTTGCAATGGGTGGTTGAAGTTTGCGCCGCACGACTTACAATATCTCATGTGTTAACTCTTGTTTACAAGCTATTAGCGGTCTCGCCACCTAGTGGTAGTGAGCTATATGAGTTGAGACCTTGTGGAATGATTACGGAAAAGCTATTGAATGTAATCAAAGAAATCTCAATAATATTAATTCTAAGTAAATTTACAAACATTGAAATGTTGAGGGATCCAGGTTCAAACCTTGGTCGAGGTAATATTTTTCGCAATAAATTTTTTACAGTTTTTCAGAATAAAGGAGAATAATACTGATGATTATAAGCATCAAAATTATTAAATTGATTAGTAATTTAGTTTTCGTAATATTACATTTCTGAGTTCTTCTTAAAAAACTGTGTTTTAAATCCGGCAAATATGCGGCGCGCATTTTGGGGAATCTTAAATCTAAATAATTGTAAATTCACTTAGAAAATTATTGAGCATGAAGATTTGTTTTCTATCGATATGACCATTCTCGTTATTTAAATGTGTTGATATATTTCCCTGTCTTATTAAAATATCGTTTATAATAAAAGAAACTTATTCATCGAAAAATATTTCAAACTATCGTGTTTTTTTTTACCAATATGGTTTAATGTTTAATGCAACAAAATTAAAAAATTTGTATATAATAAAATCATATTTTATTTAAAATTATATTGTAAACGATTGACCCATGATGTGACTTATTATTTTGTGATTGGCTGTTTTAAATGTAATTAACTATACTGACTTATTTTTCTTATTTTACTTATTGATCACTTAACATTATATTTTCCATTGGGGATGATTTAGCATAAAAATGTTCAGAATTTTCTATTTAATTCTCAAATAAAACTGTTGTTGTTATTATTATTATTTCCATCAAAAATTTCTTTGCTTGTCATTGACCTTTCTTTTATTGACTATTTAAAGTTATATTGTTTCTGTAAAATAAATATAAGTCAAACAAATATAAAATGCTGAATACAAATAAAAATAGTGAATATAAAGGAACATTTTTCTCTGTGAAATTTTCTTAGAACAATCTATAATTTTTTCATATCTGTTTCATTATTTTGAAAATACATCCTTAAAAATCCAAGTAAAATTAAATAGAATTATGTAATTCTATTATATTATATATGTGATATATTTAACTTATGTATTTTCAATAAGTATTTAAGATCGAATCTTCAGTGTTTAAAACACTCTCAGGGCCATTACCTTATTTGGGGCGACAATTTGAAACGGAGAACTCGTACGCGTTGAAACGTAGTTCACTTTCCACAATAAAACTTTGTCGGGCCTCGCGACAAAGGGCCTGCCTCCATCAAATCAGGTCAAGTTTCGAGTCTCTACCGTGCAAGCTGCACGTACGTATATTACTCGGACGGGCACGTATCTCTTGTTACGATCTGTTTCATGTTGGCACACACGCGAACTTGCCAATTTAATTGACGACTCATCGCGACAACGTCACCATTTTACGTGATGAACAACATTCTGCCAGCACGAAATTATCTGTGAAGTAAATACGTAAAACTTCGCGTGTAGTAGAGCTATGCATTTCGGAATTAATCGGGAATTGGCACATCAGATGTCAGAATCGGTATAATTTCGATGATATCGAATCACGCGCAAAAAAATGATCACCACGTTTATGCAAATCCAACAAGTAAGCCCCTCACACACTTCTATTTTTTACATAATTATTCAGAATTTTTATATAAATTTTACAATGTTTACAATTTCTAAATAAGATAAGCATAAAATCGGTAAAATATCTCAAAATTTTAAATGGAAATTTCAATTTTTTAATTAATATTCTTGTAGCTAACATTCAGATCTTTTCAAAACACTACAATGAAATTCTTTTTGGTTAAATACTTTTTGAGTTCAAATATCGTCATAAAGAAAAGTTATCCGAAGGGAACAAATAAAAATAATTATTAAAAGCAATTATTGAAAAAATTGACTTTCTAAGACTTTTTGACAACGATTATCGCAATTTGTTTAATAAAATTATATGATTTTTTACGCAAATGTGATTCTTCTATCCTGCATGACAAAATATTAAAATAGAGTTATTAAAAAATTAATAATTTATACGAGATATTTTATATTTTATGTTGGAATAAATATGTTAGAATTAAATACAAAATATCTATAATTTTTTTATAACCGCACCACAATACTTTTATGCTTAACTATACACAAAATAAGAATAAGAATTAATCAAGATAAATCAATTGATATAAAGAAAGCATACATATAATTGCAATAAATTCTTGAAATATTCTTGAAATGAACTATGTGGACACCTTATATGTAAAATCTGTGTGTAAAATATTTAAAAAATTTTAATTTTATAATTACCGGAAAAAATGTATAAGATCTAAAAAAGTTAAAAATATCTTTTTAAAATCTTTATTAATTCATAATACCAAAAAATTTCAGAATAAAAAAATTCTTAAAAATATTATAAAGTAAGAATTATTTCAGTAGAGTGATGTTATCTCTATATTATAATTAAAACATATTAAAGGTTTGCTCTTAAAAAAATTGTTATAAATATTAAATTATTAAAAAATTACAAAAAATAAAAAAAATTATTGAATTATTTATAAAATACAACATAAAAAATTTAAAAACGTTAATTTATATCTTCATGTGACAATTGTGCTTTGCATTATTTAATTTTATTAATNTTATAAAATACAACATAAAAAATTTAAAAACGTTAATTTATATCTTCATGTGACAATTGTGCTTTGCATTATTTAATTTTATTAATATTTAATTAATATTCTTTCATTCGGTTATAATTAAACTTTTATGATTTTAGAATTTATTTGCAAAAAATTAACTCATCGAAATTGCACCGATTTAATAATCTTATAATACGAGGAAACTAGATTTTTTTTCCGTCGATAGCAATTATTACTTGCTTTTACTGATTGCTCGGTATTTATTCAATTACGTGTCTCTCTTTGTTTTTTTTAATCTCGCTGCAATTCTTTATCTACTTCTCAGATTTTTACTTTGCTCGGTGTCCCTCGTTATTGGCGATTACTTCTCGAAATGAAAATATCGATGGACCGATCGAAAATATCTCTCGGTATCTGCGATCTCGTTCCGCACGTTCCTACTCCCCTCACTTTCGCTCTCGTCTCGATCGTCGTCCGCGTAGACGGGATTCACGAACGTCTTCGTTACTGTATCAGTTAACGAGGAGGATTCGCCACGATCCTCGCGGGAAAGACCGTGATCTTCGTTCCGCTCGATGCTCCGGGGAAATTCCGTGAGACAATTCTGAGTTGCGTTTCGCGTCGTTCCCGTCCTTGCGGTCTGCATGAGCCGAGAAAGACGGACAGAATCAGGGCATAGGGTTCCTCGGGGAGGAATCGATCACTTTACGGAACTCAATCCCCGCGATTATAGCTCTGCGTAATAAGGGCGAAGAAGGTACAACGTTATGTTATCTACTACACGAAGGAAATTTTCTTCTAAAATTTACCCACAAAATCATGGTTTTTATTATACTTTTAGTAAGATTTTACTAAACTATTCTACAATATAAAAATCTCTCTCTCTCTCTCTCTCTCTCTCTCTCTCTCTCTTATGTCAGTTCTTCATGATTGAAGATCGTAGTTTCCATTTAATGTATGCTCATGCATATTCCATGGTGACTGTTTTGGCAAAGGTACTCTTGATGATTTATTATTGCTTTTCGAGAGGTAGTAATCAATTAAAAAACTTATATTGTTCTACGTGGATTTCAATGTAGATTTTTGGCAGAGAGAGCAGACGTACGATTATCACGTATAATATATAAAAAAAATATATATATAGTTTGTTTAAATTTTAATAAAATTTTACTAAAATTATAATAAATATTTTTGAAGTCCGTGTTGTCCCACGAATACCATAATTTTGAAGGTAAAATCTAAGAAAAGACTCTTTCCATGTAAGTCTCTATTCTTTTGTTGAGTGGTCTCTTGGTTATCAGTAAAAGCATAGACGTGAAAGCGTAGACTCATTGCGTCTATATATAAAAGCGTTAGCAAGATTGTTTGGTTTTTTTTTGTTTGCAAGAGTTCGGATTTGTATTATCGTGAAAATTATCGGTGAAACTTAAAATTCTTGGATTTGTCACCACGGTCACTGAGTAATGATGTCAGAAGTGAGTGATCTCGTGATTCATTCCCATAATATTGAAATAAGTCAATTTTCATACGTCACCTCACAGAAATAAAAATCATTCTTGCTTTAAGAATATCTTTATTTTCGAAATATTAAATATTAAAATGAGATTTAGCGTTGAAAAGACATAATTTACTGGCACGAAGAAATTTTTATAGTTTTACCAAAAAATTATTTACTAATATTCATGTGAAACGAAAGGAAAAAAATATTGGATAAAAAATAACAATATCTTCAATAAAGAATTTTTTAATATTAATGTTATCAAAACAATCACTTTGTGCTCTTTAGACAATTATTATAAGATTGAAATAAAAATATAATATTTTGCTGAAAAATTTATAATTATCAAATTCTTTAAAGAAAATTAAATTATATGTAAGCAAGATTATCATTTTTATAGAATATAATTTCTTACATATATGAAACATATATGAAACAATAATTGTTAAACAGAATATATCAATTTTAATTTGATAGATACTATTTTTTCTGTGTGGTAAAATTGTATTATTCGAAAATTGCCTACCTGTTAGAAATTGTACATGATACAGTTGTATAACTTCAATTCTACAGAAAGAATATTAGTATCAAATTAATATATTCTGTCTAAGGGAGTATTCTCGTTTGAAAGATCAAAAAAATCGATTGTTTAATATTCTTAATATTTAAAGTTTTTAAATACAATTCTTATCAAGCCATTCTGTCAAATTTGAGTATTTTTATAATTTAATTCTAATTCCATCCATAGCCACACTTCTCTTAAATATGAAAAGCTTTGATTCTTTTGTTTTAAATATCAAGAAAAGCTATTGTCTATCCCACCTTTTTCGCAAGCTATTAATGATTAATGTATAACACACGAGAAAGTAGCATTTTTTGTAATTTAAAAAATATTTTAATAATATTATTATAAAATATTACAATAACCTTTAAACTGAAAAAGATGTTTTCAGGATTTTTTTTAGATAGACCTAAAACCCAATTAATGTCAAACTTTGCATCTTACTTTTTTACTATCAAAAAGGTAAATATTTTAATATTGTTAAACTAATAGTAAAAGGGTATGCCAATTTGACATTATTTGACATTAATTGGGTTTTAGGTCTTTTTAAAAGTTCCTGAAAAACACTTTTTTGAGCCTTTCAAACGAAAATACCTCCTTAATAATCATTGTTTCATAAGCAAGAAATTATATTCTAACAATGATGATAATACAAGGATAATCTTGTTTACGTAATTTTATTTTTTTTTAAGGATTTTATAATTTTAAATTTCAGTAAAATATATTTTTATTTTAATGTTATAATAGTCACCTAAAGAGCACAATATAATTATTTTTATTATAATAATATGTATAAAATTGGAATTCTTAGTTTGAAAATATCGTTATTGTCTATCCAATATTTTTTCCTTTCAACTTATAGAAATTGATACTGAAAAATGAGAATATATCTTTCTTAATGACAAATATAAAAGATATATAAAATTTCCTCAATAGTTTAACTGTATATAACTTTGATTTCAGAAATAAACATGTTGTCAAAACAAGAATGTATTTTTTTCTGTGCAGATATCGAAAGCATTGTATCGTTCACAGCAGACGGAACAATCACGTAAGATAATTGAACTGAGGTCAACCGCGAGCGGTCTAAATCCGCAATAGCGTTTTAACCCGATCGAATTAATTCCACGAGACCACCACGGCTGCAAAATGAAATCGGGTCACTCGATTGGGATTACCTGTGGCGCAAGCCTGGGCGAGCGCAGCCAGGCGATGATCTTTCGGCGAGTTTCGTGGGAGAAGCTACGGTAAACAATCACGATCGAACTGATCACGAGAAGGGCGAGGAGAACGATGGTAGACCAGGACCAAACTGCGGGCTCTTCCTTGATAACTTGGTCGTAGTGGGTGCAATAGGGCGTCGGATAAAAGGAGCTCGGACAGTGGTACGCCGTGTGCGGATCGTACGGGGGGCAACGTGAATAAGGCGGAGGAGGAAGGTAATATGGATAAGGAACAGGATGAGGAGCCGCGGGATGTGGATGATGATCCCGGTCGGAATCTCGTTGTGCGCTGCCGTAGGATTGCCGCGAACGCGTCGCGCACATTGGCAACGTTCCTACGACAACGTTCTGAGACTCGGGGGGATATCTCGCATCCTCGATACAGTAGAGACGAAGTTGCTTCTACGGGATAATTTTGACCGTTGAGGATAAACTTTTCAAATCGGGTTAGACGAAGAACTAACTAGCGGTTCTGCCACTCGATAATTGACGAGCGAATTTTCACGTTCGTGCTGTGGCTCCGTTCGCGTCGCATTGCTTTTTTCATAGATTTTTTAAATGGAAATGATTTAACGGTGAAACGATGAGAAAATAGAAAGGCGGAAGTTCATTAATTTCGAGCGAGCTTCTGATTTAAAGAGATTCTAGTGTTTAATGAAATATTATAAGACAGATCTATAATACATACTCCCTAACTTTCATAAAGTGAAAAATCTCGAAAATTGTACAAGCTTAATTTTCATTCTAGAGGAATAAATTTTTACTTTATAAGCGTGAATTTTCACTCTATAGGAGTGAATTTTGACTTTTATTAAAATGGCAAATTACTTAAAAAAATGCACAAGCTTCATTCTCTTAGAAAAGAGACGTTTCAATCTACGAGATTTAGAGAATATATGTATAATATGGAAATTAATTATATTAATAATATCTAGAAAAAATTTCAGAAAAAATAATTTTTTATCGTACTGTTTTGACGATATTTAATTTAAAAGTATAAAATTTTACATTACAAGTATATGTAAAACCTTAGCCTGTATATATTTTTTAATTTGAGAGATATTTTCGTATAAGACAGAAAGTTAAAAATCAATTACAAAGTACTTAAATATTTAATTTTTTCATTCTGGTAAAGTTTCATCTAAATTGACGATTAAGAGAAACTTATATTTTTTCGATGAAGAAAAAAAAATATTTGCCAAATTAACAATGCATGTATTATATAATGATATGGCAAGATTGTATGTTTGTCAGTTAGCTGTCAAATTTAAAATACTCATAATTTTGACATTTACATTATTTTTTATGAAATTAAAATGTTTCGAAGCAATTGGAATCAAAATCAGTTATATACAATGCATATATTATTTATTTATATTTTGTCATGTACACTATATTTTGAGAGCAAAAGATATGTATATATGACATATAACTTGAAATGACCCTATTATTTTCTTTTTTAATATTAATTTATTTAATAATAATTTTAATATTTTTAATATTAATTTTTACTATTTTTTAGTACTAAAGGTGCTTCACAAATGTAGTGTTATTAACGCTTAAATAATAATGTTGCGAAATTTAACACGAGCTAAAACGAAGTACATTTGATAATAAATAAAGATTTAATAAATTTATAATAAAAAATGTTAATACATTTTTTTTAATACAAATTCCAATTATACATTATTTTTATTTTTGAAAATATAACAGTAAATATCATGTTCATAATTTATTATCTTCTATTGTACTTATATCAAATAAGCGTTCTATAATTTTATAATTTTATCATTTTAAAAATATTTAACATAAAATTAATAATCATTATCCTTATTATAGGGTAACTGCGGTATTTACGCCGCGGGGGGATTTACACCGCAGGTGTCAGAAAAA